>CANXYC010203517.1:0-14273 GCA_948193065.1 Aleurites moluccanus | reverse complement strand
TAAACACCAAATAATCCATCCTCCATCAAATTCCATCCATAGGAATCAAGAAAATTCCAAGGAAAATCAACTTGGAGATTTCGGCCATTTCAAGATTTTGAGGTATATTGTGTTTTTGTTTGATTTTATGGTTTAATTAGGGTTATTTGATGTTAATTAGGTTGGGTAATTGGTTTAATTGCATCAATTGATGCATTAAGCATTTTTTCCCAATTTTAAAACTCTAAACCTAAGTTGTATGGATGAATTTTGTGTAAATGAGTTAGGATTTGTAAATTGAGTATAGAGTAAGTTAATTGGATGTTTATTGGTGATTAATTGATGGTTACATTATTGTAGAAAATTCGATTGGAGGAAATTGCCGATTTTACCCACTTTGAGAATTTGAGGAATTTTGTAGCAAAACAATTTTGCTTGATGAATTGGAGTGCTAGGTGAGTTTAATATGCATCATATATTATGCCTAAATTGATAAAATGCCATTTGGAATCCAATTGTGAAAAGGGCCTAGTGGTCGAACCCTAATTGGCATAATTTGCCTTATTGTGTTCTTGGTTTTTAGCTTATTTTTCCTTGCCTAATTCATGCATTTGATAATGTTTATTGAGTTGTAATCGATGCCTATGGAATTGCTTTTAATGTGTATATTTATTGACAATTGGGACAATGTCAATGTTGTACCAAAACCTTGTCAAAAATCCATAGAGCAACCATTTGAATGCCACCGTCATCAGCGAAAATGGCATGCCAATTGCATCAACTTTTGGCCGTAAATGACCAATTTATGTTTGTTCCCATTATTATTTACTAGACCTTTGGTCATCATATAATCAATTATTATTGATGCCTTATTGACTTTATGCTCATTCAATTGATTGATGATGAGTTATTGATACTTGCCAATGCCATTATTTTGAAATGATATCTATTGATGTGATTATTGATTCTATTGGTTGCGAGGTGATTTAACATAACTGCCGCACCGATAGGGTAGTGAGTTCATACTATCGGTATTGTGTACAATGTATTATTATAGTACCCTGTAATAGGAAGGGATATCCTAGTCATAAGACCCGTACAGTCTTATATTTATTTATATACTTGATTTGTGCTTGACACATCTCTATGCGTTTCATGGCTCTATATCTGTCATTTTCATCTTATCTTTGTGATATTCATTTCATTGATGTGATTGTTTACTTACAGTCATATTCTATACTTGATTCTGTATTATAGAGATTCTGAGCAGATTGATTCATTTATTTCATCTGCCTATTGCTTATTGATATTCCATTACCTATTTTATTAGTCGATGCATATTAGATTCACTGAGTATCATATATACTCACCCTCTCACTGTTTACCCTCTCAAGTGCAAAGTAGGAGGCAAATATCCCAGCTTTTGACTCTTTATGGATTCTGCATTGTTTTAGCAGTGTAATTATATTAAACACTGAATATTTTTGTATGTTCATATCCTAGCTGCTCCATGGGTTTTGTATGGTATAGTTAGTGTATGAACATGTATGTATGGGAATATTGGAGATTATTAATGATATGATTATGGTATTTACAGAAAGTTACAAAATGATTGACAGAGTGACAGAATGAATAGTGCATGTGTGTAGTGTATGATTATAGACTGTTATGTAATCGATGATGGGTATAGATATTTTCGCTGCAATATTGTTATAGCATTATTGTGATTGATGGATTCTACAGGTGTCGGTCGCCTCAACATCTCCCGCACCCTAAGACCATCGCGATCCGAAAATAGGTCGTGACATTTTTTCATCTCATCATTGCATTTTGGTTGTTTACAATTAAGCTATTCATGCTAAAAATAGTTTTAATGCAACATGCATGCTTAATTACATGTTTTTAAACCAAAACACCTTATTTATCAAACTAACTCATTTAGTCAGTAGCTAATAAAGCCATTTTGTCCATTTTAAAGTTATTTTAGCATGTATTTAATCATGCCAAATCATTCCATAGCATTAAATATGCCAAGAACTCAAATTTAATGTCTAAAGTGAACAACATTACAATAACTATGCACAATCAGATTTACATTAGTACCATCATCTTAGCATACTTCTAAATTAATTAAAATCATCATATAAACATTTAAGATAGGTTTCACACATCTAAACACATCACACTTAACATTTACATGCAAGAAAAGTACAAAAATAACATAAAAACTAGAAAACAAAGAAAGGAAACAAAGCAGAGCCATATGGCTCAAAGAAAGGCCATTGTGGCCTTTCTCAGGGTCGTGCACACCTTGCAGGGCCATGTGGCCATTCAGAAAGGCCATATGGACCTTTTGACTAGACACTTTTGTCCAATTTCATTATTTTGTCAATTTTTCATATTTCATGTCCAATTTTCGAACCCTTGCTACCCCAATCATTCAAACTTCTAAGTTTTATGTTTTCCAAGGATTTAAATAGTTCAAAAACTAATTTCAAATTTATTTTGAATTTACACAATAGCTAAAATCAAATATGTAAGTGTTCATGCCAAAAGTGTCCAAAATATGCATTTCTAGTTTTTTCTTGCATATTAATTCAGTTAGTTTTTTAATCAAAGTTATTAAACATCAAAATTCAGTGTTTAAATAATTAATACAACCTAAGTTTATTTATATTCAAGAAATTTGCAAAGATGAAAAGGAATGAAACATCATATGAATTTATCATGCCCAAATCATTCAAGTGATGTAAACTATGAAAATAATAAAAAAATACAGAATTTAATTAAACCTGGATATACTAAGGCTCAAAAAATTGCCCTTAGGTTTTATTTGTATTTGTTAAAAGTTGGATAACTTCGAATTTTAAGAACTTTGATTGCTTGAAAAAGGGTGCTTGCTTGCCAAGAATTCGCTTTGAATCAAGACTTTGATTCAATTGAATTTACTTCTTTGTATTAAGAAATACTGTCAAGAATCCCCTTGATATATTTCTTGGAAGAAGTTTGAGAAGAAAGAACAAGACTCAACTAACTTTCTTGATTTCTTAAGAAGAGCTTGATTTTAATTCCTTGAAAAAAAATAATTCTTTTCAAATAAAATATTGAATTCAAAAACTTAATTAAATAAATTAAATTCAAAAATATTCAGATTTGGTTTTCATTAGAAAAGGCGATTTTTTGTAAAAATTTTGGTCAAAATCTCAACGTAATTTTTTGAATCCTAAACTAGTGAGGGTGGAGGCCTATTTGTAGGCTTCTCCACCTCACTTGAATGGGAAAATATAACTCTAGAAATTATTATTCATATTTTACTTAATTTCCAAGAAAATAAAAACTCCTAAATAACTAGAACAAAACTTCCTAACAAGTTTCTATGTTGCTTGCCAACCAAGGCTTTCTTTCTAGTTCTTTGGCCAAATCTTAAAATTTAGCAAAATATTAAAATGGAACATATTTTAGAAACTAATTAGGCAATAAAACAGACCTGGAAACCCTAAAATTAAAAGAAAAATCAGACGGGAAGACAACTGAACGGTCCCGGTGCGAGTGGTAACACTATATTGTGGCCAATCCCAGGGCTGTGTGGCCCAAGATAGATCTGTGTGGGTCCACATCCTCAGATGCAGACCTGTCATGGCTCAGCAAAGGGCCATATGGTCCTGGACATCGCACGAGCCCAAAGACTTGCCATAATCAGGCCCGAAGACTTCTCGCATGCCTATTTTTGCATCCAAACTTCCAAAAATGACCTGAAGCTTTTCAAAAACCCTTAAAATACTATTTAAACTCTTTTTTATTGAAATATCAACTTAAATTAGTTGTCAAGTCAATGCCAATCGGGCATGCAACCACCCATAGGCCCAATTTGCATCCGGACCTCCGAACATGGCCCAAAATGATCAGAAATCATTTCAAATAAAATTTTGACTCTTTTTTATTGAAAATACTAAACCGGATCATCAATTGCTAAAACAATCCTAGCAATTTCCTCGATCCAAAAATAAAAGTAATTTTTTGACAAGTAACTTTCTTCTTGCAATCACTACTCTTGATGCTACATCATCAAGTTTCGGCTCAGGCTCAAAGTGTATCAAAAATCAATGCTAACATATATCTTGGCTAAATATACTTTATATCAACTTTGAAGGATATTTGATTACTAAACTATATTTTTGTTGTTTAATATTTTTATTTGCAATGTGTCAATCTTGTTAATATATTGTTTTGATGAAATTTCTTAAGATGGATAAATTGATCATCCAATTTCCATAATTTGCCAAAAATGAATATATGATTTTCATGAAGTGGTCGAATGCCTTATTTTGATTCTATGATGAATTCTTGAATAAATATTTAGAGATGTTATTCTTGATGTTTTTCATAATGTGGTTGAATCCTATATTGTTATATAACCTTAAATCCTCAACTTGGTTACATGTTTATTGAAATGATTTTAAATATTTGATCCATTTTCTTTGATGTTGCCAAATTGAATGTGTTATAACACTTTATGAACCTTTATTTTGTTGAATTTAATGTGAATTAAAATTTTATGTGATTTTTGTGAGGTGAATGGCAGAGATACCCAACTGATGGGGTAAGAGATTAAAATACATTTGTATCATGCATAATGATTAGGAAGGGTAAAATGATCATAGCCATAAGGTCTGATTAATACATATATTATGTGAAAGAGTATGCCTAAAAATTGGCCTCTACTCTATAAGTGAAAGAAGTATGCTATAATAAATAGCCTCTACTTTTATATGTGGCATGACCCAATTTTATGTCTTTATCTCTATATGATGAATTTTATTTATTATTTTATGAGTTATTGACTTTTTTGATAATAATTTCCTATATATATATCATTATCTATATTGTTATTATTTTATTTACTATCTTAATCGTTATTTCATTTATTCTTACAAATTGAACTAAAGACCATTCTTGTAAGCTAACTTTGAAACACTTAGCCTGACAAGGATGGTGATATATTTATTGTTCATTAGGTTTTATAATCATCTATTTGTGGTTTAACATTTTTCAAGACCAAGTTAGATAGAAATGGTTCCAAAGGTTTATTTCTTCTTCAAATTGGAACCAATCACATCAATGTAAAAATTCTTTATTTGGAGTCTATTTTGATACTTTAGATGCTTTATAGATGGAAGATTAGAATAGTATGTTCATGTGAATAATGTGTCATATATTATGATCCATAAAGATATTAATGTTATTTGTGTTTTGTAAACAAAAGATTTTGTATGGTAATGTGAATATGACAATTACATAAATTGAAATGCTTAATGTGAAAGTGTTAATGGTATTGAATATGAAAGAAATATGAAATAAGTATAGAAGTGAGGTCAAGGATGAATTAGAAGTGTTTTCATGTAAATTGATTTTGAGATATTAAATTGCTAAACTGAAACCATGTCGGATTTACTTGTAAATATGAATGAGTATGTTAGGAAATCAAGTGTGGGTGGGAATCACACATTGCAAAGATATAGGCCTGTTGAAGGATATATAAGTGGGAAGGACCCATAAACCCATTGCCTTAAGATTTTGGTTAGAGTGTGGAGTTAGGCCCATGAGTATGTTTCTTCATTAAGCCTATAAAGTAGATCTCTCAATAAATCGGGCTCCTCGACACTAACATATGGTATCAGAGCTGATGGTTCTATAGGGACGAGTATGGAGATAGTGGTAGGGTCCTATAGTCGCCACATCCATATGGAATAGTAAGGATACTCCTAGTGGGCCAAGATTGATGGAAGTAGAAGGGCTCTAAGTGATGTCGTGTACTCAAATTAAGAAAAGCTTACGCTCAAAGGGAAGCTCAGGCCTAATGTGGAAGCTCACAATTGAGGAATAGATTGTTAAGAAATCAAGTGTGGGTGTGGGTATTGGTAGGAATCCCACATTGGAAAAGGATGGGCTTGGTGAGGGATATATAAGTGGGAAGGATCCATAAACTCATTGCCATAAAGTTTTGAGTTAGAATGTGGTGTCAGGCTCATGAGTGTGCTTAGAATGTGGTGTTAGGCTTATGAGTGTGTTCCCTCACTAAGCCCATAAAGCAGATCTCCCAAGGAATCAGGCTCTCTGGTGCCAATAAAGTATGGATTCTATGGGTATTTGGTTGTAATATCTGCCATTTTTACAATATTTTTATTAATTTTGTATGTTTGGAGAATTAATTAATTTCAAATGTGAATGTTGAGAATTTCAGAACTTTTGATCTTTGCAGTTTCAGGATTTTGTGAGATTAGTTTCATAATCTTAAAGACATAATTTAGTAAAGTGTAAAACACAAAAGTTGTGAGTTTATGTCTTAATGAAATCCTGTAAAATGGTTTGGAAAAATTCTATATAAGTGATGAGTTATGTTTATTTGAGTAAGACTGGTCTGGTTGAATGTTTCTGCAGGAAGTCAATGTCTTCTTGAATTTACTGGAAATGACTGAGGCAGAATTAGCTAAAGGTGTGCACATGAAAAATGTTCCTTTGTATGTTGTGATAATGGATGTAAAATTTCAGAATTTTTGGATAAGTATATCTCAGTAGAGAGTGGTTTTTCTCAGGACTGTTCGGAGAGATTCTAAGGCAGTAAGTCTGAGTGACATTTGGAGAGTCACCATGGTCTGTGTGTGAGTCTTTATGATTTGAATTTTTGATATGTTGTGCCTCTATATGTTTATTTTAAGTGATAGAAAGAATTAGTAAGTTTGGATAGTGGTGGCTCATTTACGAGCTGGTTAAGTGTGAGATGTTCAGAGAAAGGTTTTAACTTAGCAAAGTTGTGATATGGCGAGCCAACAAGATGCGAAGTGGCATTTTGCGAGCTGGCAATGCAAAGTGGCAAAGTGAGATTGTCGAGATGGAAATTGGAGAAAAGGCATATGCGAGGTGGCATGTGCGAAGAGGATTTGGCGAAGAGGTTTGGCGAAGAGGATTTGGCTAAGAGGTTTGGTGAAAAGGATTTGGCGAAGAGGTTTGGCGAAGAGGATTTGGCGAAGAGGATTTGACGAAGAAGTTTGGCAAAGAGGTTTGGCAAAGAGGATTTGGCGAAGAGGAAAGGCGAGGTGGCATTATGCGAAGAGGGAATATGCGAAGTGGCAGTTCGCGAAGCAGAGTTTAGCAAAGAGACGAAGAAGCAAAGAGGCGAAGAAGCAAAGAAGCAAAGAAGCAAAGAAGCATTGCCAAGGTGACATATGCGAGGAAGAGTTGCGAGAAGAGTCTGGCGAGGCAGCATATGCGAGGTGACATATGCGAGTTGGATTAGTGAAGTGGCATTGCCGGATTAAGTTGGCGAGCTGAAATATGCGAGATGGGAAATGCGAAGTAGGAATGGCGAGCTGGTTTATACGAGGTAGCTTTGCCGAGGCTGATTGGCGAGCTGGCAAGCATGTTTCGGGGGCAGTGGCCTATTTAAATCCAGCAACCCCAGTAGCGTTTCACGATTTTTTTTCCTTTCTTCTTTCTTCATTAATATTGAGTCTTTTTCTCATATTATTTATTTTATTTTCTAAGGCATTAATACTCAAATTAATGCATTAGACTTCTAGATTATTCTATATTAAGGTAGAAAACATCAGATTTGAGCAAGAAGCACAAAAATTTCAGTTTGAAGAAAATAAGGTAAATTTTCTTCCTAAGTTATTTTCTTTAGATTTATTTAAGTCTATGGGTTAGAATAATTAATATTGAGTGTATAGAATTTATTGCAAGTAATCTAAAGTCATTAATGGTAATTAATGTGGGATAAATCAGAATGTTGAGACTGTCATGAATAGTAACATGAACATTAACACCGAAATTAAATGCAGATTTTCTTAAAGAAATAAATAAAATTATTATTGGGAATTAAGAATAGAGACTCTAAGATAATTAATTATTAGGAAATAATGATAAATATTATTGATTTGGAGAAAACCCTAATTTTATATATTTGGAAAAATTTCTTAGGAGGAGGAAATCAAATTAATTGAGGAGTTGGAGTTGGAATTTTCTAGAGGGAATTTCAAGAGAAATTGTATTAAGGTAAGTATGAACATTTATTTGTCTCTTGTCTCTTTGAAATAATAAGACCAAGTATCTTTGAATTATTCATTCACATATACTTGTATATATATTTTTGTATATAACATAAATGACTTGATCAATATTCTTGGATCAAGCTCAGATGATTCATGTTTGTTAAACCCAATTTGAATGATGTTATATGATAATGGTCTTGCGACCAATATGTTTCTTATGAGATTTGAACTCCATGACCCATGGATAGAACGCTCTTCCCAAAGAGAGTAAATTCATTGGTCCATTGTGCACTTTGGGAGCCCAGCTGATTGGATTTTTATCAGTGTTCCACCTAGAGGGGGCCATGAGCTCTAGGCGCATGCCTGGCCAAGCATGTGTAGACGTTAAGGTAGCAAGGCTACTAATAGGTATGTTATGACATGAGATCAATTCTATCAAATGAGATTTGATAATGCCATTCTTTGTGGGCATTTTATATTCTCAATATAAACCATGATTTGATTTATGATAAGATTTGATATAGCCAAATTGTTATGAGCACCCACGTTCCTTCAAGTAAAGCTTATGATTCTTTTATATCTATATGTATAAATATTTGTTCATGACCATGATTAGATATTCAAATTCTTGATTGATAATGTTCATATCTTACTGAGTTGAAGGCTCACTCCTCTTCTGTGGATTTTAGGTGATTGCATAGCTCGTGAGGGAGCTAATAGAGAGGATCGGGCTTCTTGACTTGTTTATCCCAAGAAGTTTCCATTGTAATTCTTTTGACATATGATTATGTATATTTATTAAATGGTATTACAACACAATATGTATTGGAGTATACTCTAGAGCTCCATAGTCAGTCATTTGAGGATACTAATATTTTGATGTATGAATTATTACCTTTTAGGTACTCTTGTTCCTTAGTAATGTGAGATGCATCTTTTGATCATTAAGGAACAAGAGAAAGCTATGAAATGATAATAGAAAATATATGATTGATGTTAAATTATATGTATGGAAATTATCATTGTATGAAAATGTATGATGTTGAACTGATAGAATGGTATATGAGATTCATGATTTGTGAGTTCTATGGGTTTATAGTGGCCTTAAGCCTACCCTTGCCCTAGGACCGTCGCACCACTGGAGTTGGAGTGTGACAGAGGTGGTATCAGAACACTAGGTTTAGAATCATTAACATAGAAGATAGATAGAGATGCATGAGCACTAGCATAAGTGTTGACTAAGAAATTACGGAGCATAGGATCATGTCTCATCCAATTCTGTCTTCCTTTGATATATATCTGCGTTAAGTATGCGTAGTGAGTCTGATATGTTTGTTCTTCTTATCAATATCGAGATGCCTCCGCGTCGCGGTAGAGGGTGAGGTCGAGGCCATCCTAGATGAGAATTTCCTTCTGAAGAGGGTTCAGTAGGAGGGAATAGAGGAGATGAGGTTCCTCTTGTGCCACCAGTAGATGTGGCTCATATGGCACAGCAGTTAGATCAACTGCAAAGAAATTATGAGGTATTAGCTGAGTTTATTACTCAGCAAAGGCAACAACAGGCTCCTCCATTTCAGGCAGTTCCAGACATTCCAGTTCCTCCACCCCCGCCCGCAGTGGTACCTCAGGTTGAGGAAGTTTCATTTGAGAAATTTCTGAAACTCAAGCCTTCAGAGTACCGAGGTGTGGTAAATCCCACAGATTTCCTAGAAGAGATAGAGAGAAAATCCAAATTTTGAGGATTCCTGATAGAAGAGCCATTGAATTTGCGGGTTATTTAATGAAGGCTGAAGCGAAAGATTGGTTCAAGAGAAGCATTTCTGGTATGCATCGAGATAATGAATAGTTGTCATGGGAAAGATTCAGAAAATTAGTCCCTTATGAGTTTCTTCCAAAGAATGTAAGGGATGCTAAATCTGTAGAGTTTGAAAGGTTGGTTCAGACTCTGGGTATGACCATATCAGAGTATGCAAAGAAATTCAGCTAGCTAAGTAAGTTTGCTCCAGCCCTTGTGCCTTCAGAAGCGGCACGAATTCAGCGGTTCTGTAGGGGATTTGTGGCTCCTTTGTTCAAAGTTTTGGCTACTCTTGAATTTGACTCTTATTCCAAGTTGGTGGATAAATCAAGAGTAATTGAGAACAGGGAAATGGAAGCTAGATCAGAGAGGGAAGAGAAGAAGAAAGCTAAAATTGGAAGCTCTTCTAGGCAAGACTATTGGGTAAAGAGTATAAATATTTTGCCTCGCTCAGCTTCTCAGAGGGGATTTAGAGGACCATCAGGGAGATCCCAGCAGAGACCAAATCCCTCCAGATTTGTTCCTCAAGTGAGCCATAGTGCGACCAGTTCAGCACCACCTAGGACTAATCCTTCTTATCCTACATGTGGTAAGCTTCATAGAGGACCTTGCTTCTTTGGCTCAAGCGCATGCTATGGATGTGGATAGCATGGTCATCTCCTTAAGGATTGTCCACAGCCTTCTTTTAGAGTTAGACATCAGGCTTCTCAGCCTACAGTTCAGATGAGCAGAAAGAGGAGCATCAACCAGCATCCAGGAGGAGGTAGAGGTAATTTGGGCAGAACTGTTGAAGCTAGCAGAGGATCAGGTCAGCATGAGTCTCAAGCTTCAGGGTCAACTCCTATGGGTAGAGGTAGAGGGAGAGTTTTTGTCTTGGCACAGCATGAAGCCCAAGCATCCAACACAGTGTTTACAGGTATTCTTCCGATTCAAGCCTTGAATGCTAGAGTTTTGTTTGATTCGAGAGCTACGCATTCATTTGTATCATCCTGCTTTGCTAAGAAGTTGCATGTGCCTTGTGTTTTGCTTGAGAATGTGTTAGTTGTTTCTACTCCTTTGGAGGAGGAGATTGAGGTTCAGAACTCCTACCCATCCTGTATGGTTAGCATAGGTGGCAAGAGCTTGGATGCAGATTTGATTGAATTGCCAGTGTTAGAGTTTGATGTAATCTTGGGCATGGATTGGCTGTCCAAGCATTATGCCATTATAGATTGTAATGGGAAGAAGCTTATCTTTAAGCCACCTTCGGGTGAGGAATTTGAATTCTAAGAGGAGCGGAGTGAAGCACCATACAATGTGATATCTGCCATTAGGGCAAGGAGATTGTTAAGGAAGGGTTGCCAAGGATATTTGGCATATGTCCAGGATACTAATAAGGAAGTGAGGAGTATGGAGCAGATTCCTATAGTCAATAAGTTCCCGGATGTATTTCCTGAAGAATTGCTTGGTTTGTCACCGGATAGAGAGATAGAGTTCGGTATAGAGTTGCTACCTGGCACAAGTCCGATTTCTATTCCTCCCTACCGTATGGCACCAGTTGAGTTGAAAGAGTTGAAGAATCAGTTGCAAAATTTACTTGACAAGGGATTCATTAGACCCAATAGTTCACCATGGGAAGCACCTGTACTCTTTGTGAAGAAGAAGGATGGTTCTATGAGATTATGCATAGACTACAGGCAGCTTAATAAAGTGACCATCAAGAACAAGTATCTTTTGCCAAGGATTGATGATTTATTTGATCAGCTGTAAAGTGCAAGTCATTTCTCTAAGATAGACTTGAGGTCGGGATACCATCAGTTGAGAATTCGGAATGAGGATGTATCGAAGACAGCATTCCGAACCAGATATGGACACTATGAGTTCTTAGTGTTGCCATTTGGATTGACTAATGCACCAGATACATTCATGGATTTGATGAATAGGATGTTCAGGCCATTCTTGGACAAGTTTGTCATTGTGTTTATTGATGACATTCTTGTTTATTCTAAGAGTAAGGAAGAGCATGAAGAGCACCTTAGAGTTGTGTTGCAGATTTTGAGGGAGCTTCAACTATTTGCCAAGCTTTCGAAGTGTGAATTCTAGCTTGAGAATGTGGGCTTTCTAGGGCATATAGTGAGCAAAGAGGGGATTAGAGTTGATCCTAAGAAGATTGATGCAATTCTTAGTTGGCCTAAACCCATGAATGTTTTGGAAGTCAGAAGTTTCTTGGGTTTGGCAAGCTACTACAGGAGATTTGTTCAAGATTTCTCTAAGATTGAAGCTCCTTTGAGCAAGCTCACTCAGAAGCAAGTTAAATTTCTTTGGTCAGATGCATGTGAAGAGAGCTTCCAAAATTGAAGATTTGTCTCACCATGGCACCTGTTTTAGCTTTGTCGTCGGGTGAAGGAGGATATGCGGTGTATTGCGATGCATCGTGAGTGGGGCTTGATTGTGTGCTTATGCAGCATGGAAGAGTGATATCTTATGCTTCGAGGCAGTTAAGGAAGCATGAGATGAACTATCCAACTCATGATCTTGAAATGGCTGTAGTGGTGTTTGCATTGAAAATTTGGAGACACTACTTGTATGGTGAAAAGTGTGAGATTTTCAATCATAAAAGTTTGAAGTACATATTTTAGCAGAAAGATCTTAACCTTAGGCAAAGAAGATGGGTTGAATTGCTTAAGGATTATGACTGTGAAATCTTATATCACCCAAGGAAAGCCAATGTTGTAGCTGATGCACTAAGCAGAAAGTCTTTGGGGAGCTTATCCCATATTCAAGTGAGCAGAAGGTCTCTAGTGAGGGAAGTGCAGGAATTGCATGATGTGGGAATCAGTTGAGAATTGTCAGAGTCAGGAGTACTTTTGGCAAATTTCCAAGTCAAGCCACTTCTCATTGATCAAATTAAAGAAGCTCAAGATAGAAACCCTCAGTTGGTGAAGATAAAGAATGAAGTGGGATCAAAAAAAGTTTCAGGATTTCATGTGGTTGATGGCTTGTTAAGGTATGGTAGTAGGCTATGTATTCCAGCAGTAGATGGATTGAAAGATATGATTCTTAAGGAAGCACATCATGCCAAGTATAATGTGCATCCAGGTACAACAAAGATGTATCATGACATCAAGAATTCATATTGGTGGAGTGGAATGAAAAGAGATGTTGCTAAATATGTAGCCAAATGTTTAACTTGTCAGCAAGTCAAGTTTGAGCATCAGAAACCATCTGGGTTACTTCAAGAGTTGCCATTGCCAGAATGGAAATGGGAGAGAGTGACCATAGATTTCGTGGTCGGGTTGCCAAGAACTTCAAGAGGCTATGACTCGATATGGGTCATTGTAGATAGATTGACCAAGTCGGCCTATTTCCTACCAGTCAAAATGATCTATGGAGTTTTTCAGTATGCCCAGATTTATGTGGATGAGATTGTTAAGCTTCATGAAGTACTAGTTTCGATCATATTAGATAGAGGTACTCAGTTTACCTCGAGATTTTAGCAGAAATTGCAAGAGTGTTTGGGTACTTAGCTTGATTTTAGCACGACTTTCCATCCGCAAACAGATGGGCAATTGGAGAGGACCATCCAAACTCTAGAAGACATACTAAGGATGTACATTCTAGACTTTGGAGGGAATTGGGATGCTCACTTGCCATTGATTGAATTTGCCTACAACAACAGTTATCACTCCACAATTCAAATTGCTCCTTATGAAGCTTTGTATGGAAGGAGGTGTAGATCTCCTTTTTATTGGGATGAAGTTGGGGAAAAGCATATTGAAGGACTGGAATTTATAAGGTATACTTCCGAGAAGGTTCCATTGATTCGAGAAAGATTGAAGACAACTTTCAGTAGCCAAAAGAGTTATGCCGATCCGAAGAGAAAGGATCTTCAATTTTCTATTGGAGATCTTGTATTTCTAAAGGTATCTCCAATGAAAGGAGTTCTACGGTTTGGCAAGAGAGGTAAGCTGTGTCCAAGGTTTATTGGACCTTTTGAAATTTTGAATAAGGTTGGGGAGGTTTCCTATAAGTTGGCTTTGCCTCCTAGCATGGATAAGGTACATTCGGTATTCCATGTATCGATGCTTCGGAAGTATGTAGCCGATCCTTCTCATGTGTTGCAAATGCCAAAAGTGGATCTTTAACCGGATTTGTCATATGAAAAATCCCAATTACAATTGTAGATTGAATGGTTAAGAAGCTAAGGAACTAGGAGATACCAATGGTTAAGGTTTTGTGGAGAAACTAAGCTATGGAAGAATGCACATGGGAGAGTGAGCAAAGTATGCAAGATAAATATTCCCATTTATTTCAGGCTTGAGGCATATTATTATAAATTCGAGGACGAATTTATTTAAGGGGGGAAGAATGTAATATCTGCCATTTTTGTAGTGTTTTTATTAATTTTGTATGTTTGGAGAATTAATTAATTTCAAATGTGAATGTTGAGAATTTCAGAAATTTTGATCTTT
>CANXYC010203438.1:0-118443 GCA_948193065.1 Aleurites moluccanus | reverse complement strand
GAAATGGGATATCAATAATACGTCGAGACTAGTATGTGTAGTGACTGATGACAATAGTCATGGATATGAGATATCAAGTCAACACATAAGTACGTGTTGGAGAACTATGTACTAGATTGACCCATCATGAGAATACTACATGGATTATTGTATAAGTGTCATAAGTATTTCTCATAGTGATAATAATAGTATGATCCTTTGACTTGAAATCATCAAAGATCCCAACATAAGGAGTTGTATATCTTGATATTGTTAAACGTCTTTCATAATAGGATGTACTATAAAAACAGCAATTGGATATGCCATAAATTATGTAGAGGGATGTTGACTGATCAAGATAGGATTTGTCACTCCTATACAACAGGAGTGATATCTTTGGTCCCTTTGATTGAGTGAGACCTAAAATGTATGGCCATGCTCAAATGAGTCGATATGTGATGTTGATGTCATTTGATTTAGGAGTCTACTCAGGTATCAAAAACATGAAGATTGAACTATGCGAGTATGACATATTCCATGACTCGTGTTCAATCGAGACATCTAAGGCAAAAGGATTTAATTACTTGGTAATTCTATCACAAGAAAGGTTATGTCGAGTCATTAACATTCTCGTGACCTAAGTAGCATTGATGTGTTGCTAGACACCACTCACTGCTTGTGACATAAAATATGATTTTATGTCACCGCTAATGTTATGGAAACCTATAGGGTCACACATTTAGATCGGATCGATAATAAGAATTTTAATTCATGAGATGGATTAAAATTAAATAAGCATTGGGCTAAATTGTTTAGCTAAGAACTAATATAAGCCCAAAAATTTGAGCCCAAGTCAGATTAGAATTTTATTAGTTAACCTAATGCTAGGGTTAAATGCCTATAAATACACATATAATGTTATTTTTAGGGCAGACTAAATTTCTGCTATTTTTCAGAAAAAGAAAGTAAACTCTAATCCTAATTCTCTTAGACGAATCTAACAAAACGTCTTGCAGATTATCTTCTTGTTTGAGACACGAATCAAAAGAGATACGATCCGTTCGTGTGGATATCGCAAAGGCAGAAGGCGCAAAAGCTTCTGCTCCTGACTCAGAATCGTTCTTTCGTAGTCGAATTATCAACTAAAGGTATAAATTCTAACCTTCTGATCTGGATTTTCATATGGATTATGAAGAAAATCGAATAAAAATTTTATTCCGCTGTTCTTTTATGATTTCGATTTCCTACAAACCCATCATGACATCTCCATATTTATTTTAGTATTGATTATCAAATCAAGATTTAAAGATTAGAAATTGGTGATTTGGGTTTTTCCTTGTCTTGTCCGGCGAACACAACGCGCTGCTCTTGCACGAGTCTAAGACATTCAAACTCAGCAACCTTGACATTTACAATAAATCAATTGCAATTTGTTCTAACTCGCCCAAGTTTCATAAAGTTGTGCCGAATTCGAGAGTCACCAAGAAATCAATAACAAAAATAGCAGTAGCATCAACAACTAGATATAATGAGGTAGCTGGTGGGACGACGTTGTCACTTCTGGTGAACATACCAGACTGGTCAAAGGAAGAGTAGAGACTCAGCAGCAACCAGCCTCCCCAGTTGGAATGATGGAATCGGAAAAGAAAGAGTAGAGACAGAGCTCACATGGAGATGAAGAAAGTGATTAGAGAAGGGTGAGAATTGATTGGAGGTTTTTGTGTTAAAGGGTTTGGTGAACAAGAGGTAAATCACATGTGGTTATGGGTTTAGTAAATAACAGTAATGTTTTAGATATTTTAATAAATGTTTTAATTAAAAATTAGCTTTTGAGTGTTGAGTACATGAGATAAAATTTGATAAAAAAATTTTATAGTGTAGCGAAATTAAAATATAAAAATTTTTAAATATAATTTTAAAATTATAAAATTTTTTTAATATAATTTAATAAAATATAAAAATATCAGAATAATTATACCAATCTAATATCACTACAGTAATCAACTTTCCAAAAGACAACTCTAAAATCACTGCAGCAATGAATTAACCAAAGGCTGACTGGAAGTGTGCGTATCTAAAATTTGATGAAATTGAAGATAGTGCAAGTCTGTAAGAGTATGATTAAGGAAATTTAGCTTGTTCTTCTAAAAAAAATAAATAATAATAATAATAAATAAATAAAAATAAAATAATAAAAATAAAAATAAAATTTTAATTTTAAATTTATTTTGAAAAATATTATCATATAATATAATGCTTGAATTCAATAACTTCTTAAATAAACACGTGTACTAATATAATAATGAATAATAAAAGAAATAGAAAATAATAAATATATACCTTATAAATTATTATTATTGAAATTCATTCTTATAATAATATAATTAGAATGAAAAATGTAAAATAAATAAGTATTTTGAAATTATTTAATATAATTTTATTTAAAAATATAAGTCTAATATATATCCGGGCCTCATCAAATTTATTCGAATTTAACTTATTTTAATCCGAATTTTTCATATTCAAAATCATTGATTAAAATTAGTTCAATCCAAATTTATACAAGTATAACAACTCGAGTTAACATAATCCAATTCAAAGTTCTTATCATGTTACTCTTATTATATTATGTGTACATTACTCTTACTATATTGTTTGTATATCGAATATGGTATTTTCTGTTTGTTTGGATGATATGATGTGTTAATCGTTTGGTTGCAATGACAGCTGCATAATTTGCTTATTAGCGTATCGGTATTGATATAATAGAGAGTGTAATAATTCTATATTATATTAAAAAGCTGTATTTATGAGTCTATTTTTATATAATAATTATTTTTTCAAAGTTTTATTTATTTATTTTTAATATGAGCCTATATTATTATATTTTTAAAGTATAATTTATTGTAAGGGAAAGTATAATATAATATGATATAATAAAATAATAATATAACTTGAAATATAATAGTTTAAGAATATAATTTATTATGGATGCCTTCAGATTAGCCATTTCGTTACTAATGTTGGAGTATGAATGAGTTCAATTCATTTTATAAATTACTATATCAGTAATTCAACTTTATACATTGGGGAATGTTCAATTTGGGGTGTAAACTTTTGGGCAAAGTTTAATAGGTGGCCTGAATAAATTTTTTATCAAATTAGGAGTTTGAATTTGTAATTTGATTTAATTTGGGGCTTAATGAGTCACGTGCATTCACTTGAGTTTAACACCTGTTAAGTGGGTCCACATCTAGTTAAATTGGTTGTTAATGTATGAGAAAGAAAATTTCTCAAATTCAGCAATAAATTGAGAAGCAAAATCAGAAAGTAAAAAAATAAAAAGCAAAACATAATTGAAAAAAAAAAAACGAACAAAAATAAATAAATAAATAAATAAAAAATTTAGAATAAGAAAGAGAGAGTTAACAATCTCTCCAAGTCCCAATTATTCAAGACTTGAGAAACCCATTTGATGGGGAATTAAATTAGTTATAGGGGTTAAGTCCATAATAATATATCTAGTCCATAACAAGATAAACCCATTAAGAAAGCCTGAAAGCGAACAAGATGTCCTTGTATTAACAAGAGTCTAATTTGGGCTAATAGTACATTTGTTGTACTTTTCTAAGAACTCCCTAAGCAGCGAGGAAGTATATTCGCCTAGATGAAATATGAATGTTTGTCCCTTTGTGGGCTCGACATCAGGTCAGGGCGAGTAAGAGATGCTGGACTGTCTACTACCTCCCCCTTCATTAAATGCTTCTGACACTTAACCTCAGTTTAGAACGACGCTGCAATCTCAACCTGACATACAAGCCATAATTAGTCATGCAAAATATCTTGCATAGATTAGTGTGGAGCAAACGTATCAAATAACTTATCACACAAATAGATAAGACAACTCATGACACGCTGGCACAATCACCTTCTACTACTAATGATGAATAGGAGCTTGACACGTGACTTTTTTTGCCACATTATCAATATAGCACCTAGTCATATAAATAAGAATTAATTATTATTTTTTCCTATAAAATGAGAAAATATACTAAATTTTTTCTGATTTTTTAAAAATATACTAATTCCTCTCTGACTAATGTCTCGTTATACTGGTACATCATTCCGTCTAATTTTATCGTTAGTCAATCCTAAAATGGTCAATAAGAGCTATAAAAGGATAAAAATACATTTACCATTTATTTTTAATTAATTACATTCTATTTTTGCTTTTAAAAAATATTTTTTAGAGTTAAAAAATTTATTTTCATATTTTTTGATAAATTAAAAATATTTTTTTTAAAAAATATTTTTTATTTTTAAAAAATAAAATAAAAAATATTTTTATTAATTTATTTTCAAAATTGTCGAAAAATATAAAAATATATTTTTTAACCCTAAAAAAATTTTTTAAAGTAAAAATAAGATGTAATTAATTAAAAATAAAGGACAAAAGCATTTCTGTCATTTTTACTATTCTTATTGATCATTTTAGGATTAACTAATAATAAAATTGAATGGAATGGTTTAACAATATATTATAGCATTCATCACAAAAAAATAGTGTATTTTTAAAAAGTCAATGAAAATTAATATATTAAGTCATTTTACATTAAAAAAATCGTAATTAACCCTATAAATAAGGGTAATCTCCATTAATGGAGAGTTTTAAACTTTTTGCTCTCCCATAATTTTCTTTGTCTCTCCAAACTCATTGAAACTCATTTATAACAAGTCAATATCTTCAGCTAACTTAAGCTTTTTTTCTGTATTCTATTCAAGATGTTTTAATCATATAAAAAGTTATTAGGCTGATCAAAAAGAAGCAAAATCAGAAAGTAAAAAATATAAAAAGCAAAACAGAATTGAAAATAAAAGAGGAAAAAAAAATGAGAATAAGAAAGAGAGTTAACAATCTCTCCAAGTCCCAATTATTCAAGACTTGAGAAACCCATTTCTATGAAAGAGAGAGTTAACAATGCTCGCCAAGTGTTTGTAGTTTTGCCAAAGAGACAACAAGCCTCTTCTTGATTTCTATGGAAATTTTGTTATTTTTTTTTATATGATGAACATGACCTGGGTTTTTATTTTATTTTTTTAACTTTTAACTTTTTAATTTTAATATTTTTATTATTAAAAATATGATTTTGAAATTTTAATTTGTTAGTTATTTAAAAATATGAAGTGGATAACATTGTTAATGTTAATTGACGTAAGGGACCTATATTAAATCAAATTATAAGTTGAAACTCCTAATTAAATGAAAAATTTATTCAGACTATTTATTAAATTTTAGCCGAAAGTACATGCCGAATTAGGTATTCATACATCTAAATGTAATGATAAAACTTTAATTTGTTAATATTTACTCATTATTATCAGAATTTTAATTTATTATAATTAGTATTATTCTAGCAACTTTGATTAGTCATTATTATTTTAATTATTATTTTAAAAAGGGCAAAGGTATAAAAAGTTCCTATACTATATCAATTTGATCACTGAGACCTTTTATTTTGTTATGGTGCAATTAAAGGCTTTTATTTTTTTATTTGGTTCAAAAAGCCCTCTATTTGTAACAGAAATTTGACTCCGTTAGTCAGCAAATCAATACAAACATCCTGCAACTTTAGTAATAAATCAGTACAAAACAATAACACCTCATTTGCAATACTTCTTCAAATAGCTGCCACTTTCTGAATTTCTCAGGAATTGCCAGTCTCTTCCTTTGCACTGAAAATATAATGCAAAGCAGATGCTAGAGGATTTACGAACAAAAATACAAGAGATAAAAAGTAAGAGAAATTATACGTAGGACGAGAATATACTTCTCTTATTCACGCAACACTTTTATATGAATAAGAAAAATATATTTTCGTTTTACCCAATAGTTTTTCAAAAAGTAAAACAAAAAACTAAATAAGCACAATAAATATAAAATATATGTCCTGTATAATTGCTTTTTTCATCGTCGCCAATGTTTTCATTTGGCAAGTCTTATCTAATGGATCAAATTGTAAATTTCTTATTCCCACAAATAGAGGTGATAGTTACAAATAATGCAAGCCAGAGTATAAATATTATGTGTGATGCTGAAAATCATTATCAAACTTTTCGAAAATTGAAAACAGGACAATTCCGTTAGCTTGATGCTATGTTTATTTAAATGACACTAACCATGGAGTATAAAATCCATGTAATGGACTATTCAAGATGATGGTGTGTATCTTTAGAAAGAAAACATACTGTCATCAGAAAATCATTTCTTGTATGATAACAAAGAAAAGTTTTCAACCATTTTTAATGGTCTTTGGAATAAATATGTAATTATTGTACAAATTAATTCTTCATTATTATAATGAAAAATTTGGAGTGTTGAGTGAGCTTGAATAGTTGATGTTTAGAATAGTAATTAGGTAAGTAATGCAATTAAGTGAAGATTATTATTTATATATTATCTATTACATAAGTATATATATATATATATATATATATATATATATATATATATGAATGATTTGAAATCTTGCTATGCATTTGAACATAAATAATTAAGATTTGCTTATGCTATTGGTATTTTATTATATGGTTATTCATTATTTGAGTTTCTAATGATTTTTTTTATTTTTATTTTTTTTTATTTTTTACAGTAGTATGGATGATGATGTGGTATATTAGACTTAGTGAATTGTTTTATATAGAGTTGACTGAATATGAGTGAATTATAGATAATTGATGATTACAATCAGTTGTGAAATAATGATTATCGATCTTGAGTTATTACAATTGAATGATTATATTGAAGATTATTATATATTTAGAAGAATGAATTTGCAAATTAGATGATAAGTAAGGCGTTTGATAATCAAATTTTTTTTATAGCAATTAATATATATGATGACATTGAATTATATATGTAAATAGTATTTATGAAGTGTGAGCACATTATAAGTATGGTGAACTTTTAATATATAAGTATTAAGAAATTGTTTTATATTATGAAAATTCGTAAAATTTCTTTGAGGTAATATATTTGTAGTATATTTGTGGTTTTGATTATAATGATATTTAATATTATTAGTATGAGAATTTTCAAAATACTTGATTTGGAGTATAGAAAATAATTTAATAATTGAACTTGATTTTGAAATTTAAGTAAATCATCAGAAATTATTATTTATATGGTGATCAAATGTAAAAAAACATGATACCATTTTGGGTAAAAAAAAATTTATAGATTTGAGAAGATAATAATTTATATTTACAAAATTTAGTGATATTCAATTATTAGAGAAATTTTTATGATTTGATGGTGATAAAATAATAAGATCATATATAAATTTAAAGTTATTTGAATATATATTTGTGATATCTGAGTTTTAAGATATTTAAAATAATTTAAAGTCAAATGAAATTATTTGGTGGACTAGATATTAGTACTTATATGCCTTAAAAAAATAAAAAGTATTATATATGACTATAGTGAGAGGATTGAAAATTATGAAGTTATATCCAGTAAATTAATAAGAAAAAATTTCAAAGTGTTAGAAATTCTTGGACAAATTTCTTTTAAGGAGGAGATAATGTGATAATTACAGTTAATTATTTATCAAATCATTTGTTCGCATAATATATATTCATATGTTAGTTATCTAGTTTCTATATCTATATATTAGTTATCTAGTTGCTATATCTATCAATTATTTGTCATTTGTTATATGACATTCATCATGCTAATATGTATTTGATTATTTTATATATATATATATATATAATTTCGAGGACGAAATTATGATAAGCGACGAAATCCTAAATTTTTCAGTTAATGATATTTATTATATTTTGTATGCATTTATAGACTAAATTTAAGTTACGAGTTAGAAATACTAATTTAAAATATAAATATGAATTATAGAGTCAATTGAATATATTTCATATTTTCGTTATTTGAGGGATATTGTGATTTTTCTATCAAGGATATTTTGATATTTTCACATGAGTTAAAATTAATTAGATTTTGGAAAATTTATATGATATATAATTAAATGTTATGGTTGTTGTATAATTTAAATAGTGTTAGTGGTCAATTTTAGAAAATAACGTATTTTTGAATTAAATTAATTAAATGATGGATTAGTAAGCAATTAAGGATTAAGGTTTTTATTCTTTTTTGATGGTATACAAGTGATAGTTTTTAAAATGGCAGCCATTAAGAAAAAAAAAACATATAGAGAAAAGGAAGAAGTTATACCATTATTCTAATGTCTTATAATGGATTTATATATATGATTATGATTTTTAAATGATTAAAGTTTAAGATTTGAATAAGAAAATATGATATAATTGAGTTAATATTCATAATTCATAATTTTTAGGGTGATAAATTAGAACTCATATAATCTTTTATTGATAATCAAAATTGCGAATTTCATAACTTGTAGTTGGATTCATATTTGACGGTTAATATGTTTGACTAATAGAGGTCTATTTTATTTTGTTTAAATTTAAAAACGATCCAACGGTTGGATCTAATTTTATATTTAAAATATATAAATTGTCTGGCCAAATAGTATGTGCAGTATAGTCTTAAAACGAGAATTAATTGAATGACCATTTGGACTCTAATTGATCTAAATTTTGGTATAGTAATAATTGTATATGTTTTGTGTATTATGAATTTTTTTTGAGAATTTTTGGAGAACTATAAAGTGAGATTTTAGGGGAATTTTTACTTACAGTCAGTATTCACATAATCAGACAATTAATTTTGAGATTATATTTGGGGGACCAAATGGATTCCGAATTTGAAGAATTTTTTAGAGTTATGTTTATTTATATGTTAGTTAATTGGTATTAAAATTTGAGTTAATTTGTAGAATGTTATGGTGCTTTAGAATAAAAAATATTTATGTTGCCAGAATTTATATATTGGAGAAATTTTGAAGTATATGTTATATATATTGCATTGGTATGATTTATCATGTTAGAATTGCATTCGTATTATTAAATTGAACATTTATATATTTGAATAACATTAAATTTATTCATTTATAAGTATTTATACATAAATTATATATTTACATTTATATTTATTATACATATTATATGCATAAGTGTTGGAAATAATTAATTTAGTGTGTCGTTTATGTGAAGTTCTTCGAGTGATAAAATATATAAAGTTCAATTGAAATAATTTAATATTAATATGTGTGACTTTTGTATCGATAAATTAATTGAATTTACTTGTAATTAGAAGTTAAAAAAGACAATATATATAATATTAATAATTATATGATATATAAATTTATTTGCAATATATGTGTAATATGTATATATAATGGTTATTATTGGATTTTTGATAATATAATTTATTTATATATAAATTTATGAGTCGTTATTATTTTTATTACTTTTATTATTTTTTATATGATATTTTTATTTGGGGTGAGATAAAGATTTGAACATCTCATGATACCCGAGTTTCTCTTGGATTTCAACCTTATATGTTATATGTATTTGATATATGGAGAAAGACCTGATATATACTCCACAATACTTATATGTTATATGAGTTTTGAATCTTATATGTTATACAAGCTTTATGCTACACAAGTATTCAGCTGGAACTCTCCCCATTTTTTATTTTAAATATTTGTTTTAAATAAATTTATAAGTATATTAGAAAAAAATTATTTGTATAAGTTATATGTGAAATTTATATATCCTTATGTTATGTAATTTAAAAAGAGAGTATTTAATGATTTTAATTAATTATTATTTTTATTTGAGTTAATGTTATTTATTGTATATGTGTTAGGTGTATGTGTATTTAATTGTTTAAACTGTTAGATTCATTTTCTAATTTTATATATTTTTTCAATGAGCGCGTGATTTGCTTACTTCTTTAAATTTCATTTTTTTAAAGATATGTAGTCTTTTTTTGGTAAGACTTTATCCCTTTTTTCTAAAATTAAGCCAAGATTTTAAGAGTAGTTATTTATAATTATTTTTGAAAAATTTTAGTTGATTTTCAAATATTATTATTAATTTTACATCTTACTTGTAGATAATTGTTAATTATTTAAATAATACCTAAATGATAATATATTGATATAAGTAATTGGTTAATGTTGATTTATAATTTTATAAGTCATAAGTATAATTTTTATTAAATTTGTGTGGTTAGATTCCGGTCTAACTGTACGTCGGTCGCGATTCACGAGTTTGGATCGTGATAATTAGATTTAAAATTTTCACTATTTATGTAATTAAAAAATAAATAAATAAATAATTAAATACAATTAGTTTATATTAAGATTTTTCATAAAAGTGTTAATTATATCACGTGTTAAAATATTTTAAAATAAATTTTTTATAAGTTATATCATATGTTAAATAATTAAAGAATATTTTAACATAATTAAAATTAGTTAATAATTAAAGTATTAATAAATGAATAAGAAAATATAATTAATTAAATTAACTAATTTATTTAAATTAGGTTGCATAGATATATATAAAAAAATATTTTATGAAATTAATTAAATTAAGACCGAAGGTAAACTATATTACTATGCTCATTTAGATCTCTCTCTTTTTTTATTTTTTATTTTTTTTATAATTCAAATAAACCCTTAAACTTTTTAATTTCGCTCAAATAAATTTAATTTAAATGAAAATGTTAAATTACAATCCCAATTGAGTCTATTTGAGCTAAATTAAAAAATTTAGAAGTTTATTTTTTTTCAATTTAATCTTATCTATTTTATTATTTTTCTAAATTTTTTATTATATAATATATTTTTTATCTATTTTAATTTAATGAATAAATAAATTCACCTTGTTTGGTTAAATTTGTATAAGATTTTTTTTTTTATGGTATAATTTTAATTAAATCTAAATTAATAAGAAAATGAACAAAATTCATTTATCAACTAGATTAAACTTTGGAGTTAATTTCATTTTATTTATTATAAATTTTAAATTAAATAATATTTAATAATAAAAATTATAAAATCTTTCATTTATTAAAGTAAAAAATATATTATTTTTAAATTTTTAAATTTTTACATAAAATATAAGATATGTACTTTAAATGTATTTAGTTATTAAATTAAAAATAAAATATAATTTATTTTTTATTAAATTAAAATAGATAAAAATATATTTTATAATGGAAAATTAAAAAAATGAATAATAAAATAAATAAGGTTAAATTAAAAAAAAAAAGAGCAAAGGGAACAAAAAAATAAAAAAAAAACTCATAAATTTTTTAATTTAACTCAATAGGTTTAATTTGGACAGAAATTTAACATCTCCATTTAAATTGAACTTATTTGAGCCAAATTAAAAAATTTAAAGGTTTATTTGAATCATAAGGAAAAAAAAAATATACGTAAGTAAAATAATATAATTTAGAAACTTATTTATACATTCATCCTTAGTTTATATTTGGTGAAATTATATGGTAATAATAATTTTTTATAATTTGATAACTAAATAATAATTTTTAAAAATTATATTTAAATAATTCATACTAAATTGAAAAGGAATATTTTTTAAGTTTTAATAAATCAAAATAAAGTATATTTTATAAGAATTCTATTCACCATATATTTATAATTTTTAGATTTAAAATAAATATTTTATAAATTTTTAAAAAATTTAAATAAATTTATAAAAAATATAAAATACAGAGAGATAATAAAGAGAGATATCGGAGGAAGAAACACACTATCTGTATTTATAAGTTATTTTTAAGCGTTAAAAAATTTATGTCGATATGATATTTATGTATACCCTATAATATATTTACACCTTATTCTTAGTTTAAAGTTAAACCATTCAACTAACAGTCTGGTGATCAAATGCTCGTATTATATAATATAAAAAGTAGTGAATTCAAATAAAGTCTAGACCGTACTTTCTACAATCACACAAATCATAATAACATTAACATGAACAAAACCTTATTTAACTAATCTTGTTAATTACATTGGCTCATGAGAATAATATCTCATCATTTATTTCCTATACAAGTTGAAGCTATACTCCTAAACTAAGAGTTTCATAACTTTAATAATATTATTGCTAAGTACAAATGATTACTTGAAATTTCCAGCAATTTACATTATATTTTACAACATTGAATTATCAGTGCTTTCCATGGTTCCCTAACTTTCCATATTGTCACGGTGAAGGGATTCGTTTTCGTAGTCAAATTCTAATTCTTGAAGCCTATTGTAAGCTAACCTGCTCATCATACCAAGACCTGAAACATGAAAACAGATATCTGGATCAGAAAGAGTTGGCAAAAATAATTGAAATTTTCTCAAAATGTTTCCTATTTTAGTGTTGTGATGAAACAAGTTCTGCAAACAACTTCGAGCACAGACAACACTCAAATAGGAAAGGATGGATAAAAATATGCACGAATTTACTTCCACATGCAGTGCATATTATTTTTACCTTCAACAATTCTGTAGAAAGAGAACCACCATCGATCTCTGGGAACATCATATTGTTCTAGCGTAACATTTATTTCTTCATTGTGTTTTCCCTCCAGGACATCCTTCAATGTTATCATTGCATCGTTTGTTTTGTTGAGTATGTTCTCATTTCCAATAACTAATCTTTGAAGATCATTCTGTGAAGAAGAGAGGCTAACGCCAAGTGCGAACTGGGCAGCAGCAGCCCATCTTGAAGAGGCTATCCATCTCCTCTGGCCATCTTGCCTCTTGGTTTCTTCTTGATCAGATCTGTTTTCTTTTCCCTCAAATACTAAGCTACGTAAGTACTGAGCATTTGCAGGTCCCGTACTTTGAACCATTCTAGAGAATGCGCTTTCTTCATTTGATAGCAGCTCCTCTGGTGTTGCATGTTCTAAAACCTGAAAGTTATGGTAAAAACTTCTTAATATATGAGCAAAAAAAAAAAAAAAAAAAAAATGAACGTCCTACAAGTAATATTGGAATCTTAACAACTTGAGAATAAAGTTAAAATGAGCAGGAAAAGTAGTAAATGATTTTTGTTCCTACTTTTTGAATACTGAAGTTTCAGGATTATCAATGTTCAAGAATATTGGTTACAAAAAGCACAAGACACGAGCATTTCCAAGACAAACAAGTGATTTGCGACTTACTAGACCAGCATCAAGAACGAGAATTCTGTCACAATCAATGATGGTATTTAATCTGTGAGCAATAACAAGCATTGTGCAAGACTTAAATTCTTCTCGAATAGTTTTCTGAATAAGAGCATCAGTTCTGACATCAACAGCAGCAGTTGCTTCGTCAAGAACAAGAATCTTTGATCTTCGTAGCAATGCTCTCGCAAGACTTAATAGTTGCCTCTGTCCAACACTGAAATTCTCCCCTCCCTCGGAAACCTTCATACAAGAATCACGTATTAGTTGGTACTCGTTATGTTTCTTTTGTTTTGAATAACGAATATGAAACTTGTTTTCCTGTCAACAAAATAAATATACTAGTCCACAGCATATTTTCCCACTATTTTCTCTGCAAGTTTGATGTATTTTTCTGGAATGCATTTATAATTCTTTTCAAGTATGCATTGCTTAAGCCACATGTCAATAGATCAAGGAATTTCCACTTGAATAAGGTAGCTAAGTAACAAATAATTGACGTTTATACCTCAGCATCTAGACCAAAAGAATTCTTCCTGATAACTTCCTTTAGATGTGCCCTCTCTAGAGCCTCCCAAAGATCCGCATCATTGTGTTCACTAAATGGATCAAGATTAAACCGCACAGTTCCTAGAAAAAGAACAATTAGAATCATTGGTATCTTTATAATTAATCCCAAAACCAGAAGCACAGAAGATTGCCCTCATAGCGGACTGCAGAAAGTGCTAGTGCACATGTGAATAAAACAGAAACAGTAGAGTGAATTAAAAAAACTGGACTTTCAAATTATTTGTTCACTTGACTACTCAAACATCAAACAAAAATTTCTAAATAAAAATTTAAGACAATAAAGAATTAGAATAAAATTAACTAGAAAGGTTTTAGGGCAATTAATTTCAACTTGGCCAGAATTTATAGATCAATCGTTGAGTATACCAGACAAGCAAGTTTTCAGGCGGAAAACAATAGTGGAACAGAAGAAAGAGAATCAAGTCCTTACAATAAATATGAAAAGCAATGTAGGTTAAATAAACAAAAACTAGTTTTAGTCTTTCAAAAGTACCGAGTACCTGAGAAAAGAACAGGTGATTGCGGTATGATACTTAGAGCTTTTCTCAAATCTGTCAATCCAAACTTACAAACATCACAGCCATCAATGATAACTTCTCCTCTTTCCAGTTCAACAATCCGGAACAATGCATTAAGCATGCTCGATTTCCCTGCTCCAGTTCGCCCAACTATTCCTAGCTTCTCACTTGGTGAAACTGAGAAAGATAATCCATGCAAGACTGGAGGAAGTTCAGGTCTATAACGTAAGACAACATCCCTAAACTTAATTGATCCTGAAGAAGGCCATGCTGGGGGAGGGCGATTGCTCTCAATTATAGCTGGAGCTTCAGAAGGCAAATCTATATATGAGCCAGCACGCTCAACAGAATTAAAACTATTTTCTGCTCTACTTGCTTGTCTAAGAACACCACTCAATAGATTAGTAATATTTAGGGTATAAGTGAGAAGTAGACCCATTGCAGATGCAAATGCCACCTGGTTTTCTGCTCTGCTATTCTGCAATACTGCAAATGATGCAGTCAACCAAATCATGATCCCTCCTAATGATTCCAATCTTATGGTCAGCCAACGATTTGAACTAATATTCACAAGGGTGAATCTGATGTTATTGTCCATAGACTCCCCACTGATATTGGCCATCCGATCATAGGCTTTGTATGCACGAATACTTGATAAACCATTTAATGCTTCTCCAAATTGAGCATAAACTGGAGATCTGGTGATGGAATCAAGACGCTTTACTTCGCGAGACGTACTCTGTGCAACACATATGATCATAATTGTTAAAGCTTTTATGTAAACAAAGACTAAATGGCAACATGAGATAAGAGGCATAAAAATATTAGACAATTCCATGTTAATGGAAGTAGATGCTTGCAGATATTAATTGCATATTAACAAAAAAAAAGGTAGCTGAAGGGAACTATGCTCTCTCTCTCTCTCCAGTGTTGGGGTATCAATTTTGTGAACAAAAATGTGTTGCCCGTGTTAATTCTCTAACATAAACTGAAAGGAGAAAACTAAAACCTATAACAGAGACAATATTTTGGATATTGGTGTCCATATTGTCAAGATTTGACCTTGTAGTGGTCAATCGCCATCTTTCAAAATTCTCAGAAGGACAACTCCAAAATCCACTGAATGGATACCATCAATATAGTAATCCATATTAAAAAGTAAGAACGTATATGTTTGTGTATTCTCAAGCAAAACACCAAGGCTTCACCAAGTGAGAACTTATGGCATGAGAAAGAGCAAAAGCAAATAGACTAAATGATGAAAACACTATAAAATGCCAATACCAATTCTGCACACAAATAACATGGCATTCCTCACTGTACCTGGTAGTATAGATAGGCCGCATAAAATAAGATGAGAAGTGGCATTATGGCCCACAGGGATATTGTGCTAACGATGCCAATCAGCATAAATGTTGAAAGAAGCTGCCAAACTTGGTTGAGAAACATATTAGCAAAACTGGCAACATTGCGATCTATTTCACCTAGATCCTTTGCAAACCTGTTGATTATCCTTCCTGTCGGATTAGTGTGGAAGAATAGCATAGGAGCTCGTAGGATTGAATCTAGCATCGCATCATGCAATCTTTTGGCTGCATGAAGACTTGAACTGATCAACCAATAAGAGTTTGCCAATGTCACAGTCACCTGAACCAGAAATATGAAGTAAGCCTCTAAATTTTTTGCCTCCCTTTTATTTTTTCTTTGCTTTGACATTTATTGTTCTATTCTCTATAGAAATTGTAAATGGAAGAAGAAAACAAAGAAATTAATTTTTTGGGCAAAAATCTCAAGAAATGACATGCTAGTCCAAAATACAAGGTTTGAACAATACTTTTCATGGAATTTGTTTGAACAATAATTTTCATGTAATTTTTTCACATAAATTTTTTTACAAGATAATAACATTTCAAATTCTTTGAATAACTGATCAACTGGGTCATTGGCAGTTGCAACAGTAGTAGCAAATGGAGATGCCAACATCAACTAATAGCAGACATACCTGGCCAAGTGATAGAAGCGCATAAATAAGAATGTAGTATCCTGGCCTATAGCCTTCTGAAGTGCTTTGATCAGTCCAAAAGCTTAACCATGTACTACTCGAAACTCGAAGAACTTCGGTTGATAAATAGAATGAAAACAGTACCATAATAACCCATGTGCCTCCTAATGCGTTCTTATACCTGTAAATATATAAATACAAGCAAGCATGCAAAATAATTAGAGAATTAGGCAAAATTGTTCAACATAGCATGAGATTACTGCCAAATCTTTATTAGCCCCATAAACAAAAAAGAGATTTATCCAAAGAAAAAGGTAGGCTCTTCTAAATAGTGAAAAATGGGGGGGAAAAGAAAAAAGGAATAAGAAAAAAAAATACATATTTGTAGACTCTTCAGTTGAATCCTGGCTCAAGGGGAATATTTTATCAAATAATAGAAAAGTTCTTTCAGAGCACTTTGAATAATGGAACTTTCTGAAAAACATTTTGTTTGACCAACAAGTGATCCACAAAAAGCCATTGATGTTTCGATGCCAGCTACTTCATAATACATAAATTACAGTTATTAATTACATTAGTATCAGAAAAGCAAAATGAAATAAGTTTTGATAATATGAACTAGAGCAAAAGACTGATAAATATGGGCACCTGTACAAACCCATGCTTTTATCCAAATGGAGTCAAAAGTTTTGCATGAAAAATAAGCTTAACACTGTATTTCTCCTTTTTGGATTATCTGTTGCTACCATTTAGGGTGATATGTATAAAAATTTCTACGGCGAGTTAAAAAGAAAAAGGGTTTTTTATTGTATATTGCCATGAAGAATTACAGAAACAATAATTGTGGTTGCCTAGGTGCACCTGGAGGTAATTCCAGGTATGCGTCATGTGCTCTACCCTCACCCTCCTTGGTTTAAAAATAAGAAAATAATTAATGAAATATATATACATATATAGACATAGAATTATCGTAAAAAGCATGGTAATGAAATCATGTCCTATATTACCTCATCAAAACATTCCAACTTACAACGCCCGTTTCCCTTTCTTCTTGCTTGATAAGCACAGACTTCCTTGCTTTCCCTTTCTTTGTATATCCTACATTTTGTGGCAACTCATTCAGCTCATCAAGTATTGGTGTTGAGCTTTTATGGTCAAGATTTTCACTGTTCTCTTTTCCTTTTACTTGTTCTTCCATTTCTTCCATTTTCCCAGCATTTTCCATCAGTTTCTGAAATAACTTGCCACTCTTAGAGAGCTCCTCAAAGGTTCCTTCCTCTTTAATCGTACCCTCACTAACTAGAATAATCCTATCCACATGTGGAAGAAAATGTAGCTGGTTTGTAACAAGAACTCTAGTTTTTCCTTGCAATGCTTCCTTGATACAGCTGTTAAAAACCTGGAAATAACTGGAGATTAGTTAAGTGCTAAGCTTTCAGAAAAGTTTCCTTTTTCAAAGCTTCAAGATATTGAGCCAGTGATGATCATAGCGTTATAAAATTATCAGAATAAGCAAAGTAAATCTGTAAAGAAAATTTTTGTACACTTGTTTGTTTGTCCTTCAAGTGGAAAAAATTACTCTCAAATTGTAAAAGAGAAGTTCATCATATATTAAATCATTATGCACATCATACTGATTCATGTTAAGGTCACTACATGATGTAGCAGTAACGACATTGCTCATCAAGAGGACTTAAAATGTCATCAAATAAAGGAATACCTGAAGTGAGCTTATATTGATTAGAATGAACTAATACCTGCCGACCAACGTGAGCATCTAGAGCACTTAAAGGGTCATCAAAAATGTATACATCTGAATTGGAGTAGACAGCCCTAGCCATGGAAACTCTTTGCTTTTGCCCACCACTAATGTTCACACCTCTTTCACCTATTTCTGTAAGGTCCCGGCCCTGAGAAACAATTATGATGTAATAATCTAAGAGATATTCCCAATTGAATAAAATCAATAGCATAACACAAGTTGATGAATCCACTTAACTGGAAGTAAGTCGAGATCATGGTGAAATGCTGTTACATCAATAGCTTGCCAATATCTTGTGGTTTCATACTTGGAACCAAATAATATGTTGTCACGCACCTGATGGAATGAATTTTATACATCAGAAGTAGGCAGTTATAATTGAGAATCGCTTGAATAGTAGAGTAGTAATAAATGGTGCAGAGTAGGGGTGGGAAGCCAAACCGACCAAACCGGACCGACTAAATCAAATCGAAACTGATGGTTTCATAATTATTTGGTTTGATTTCATTTTGAAAAATAAAGCAAACCAAAGGTTCGATTTGGTTTGCGGTTTGAGCCATTTTTCTCGGTTTTAAACCGAACTAAACCAAAATTTTATATATATATATATATATATATATATATTTTTTTTTTTTTTTACTATTATTACAATTAAATATATTTGATTTTATTTTATATACAATCACATTTTTTTAATCTAATATTAATTTAAAATTAAAAAAAAGACCATTCATGAAAATTAACTAAAGATAAATAAAAATGAGTCTAATTCTTGAGAAAAATACAATTTTGGGTGTGTCAATGAAATAGATAAATTTTGCGTTGTATATTGAATTATTTTTAGGATTTTTTATCACCAATATTTTATCGGTGTTTTTTTCTAAATTTAAATGAAATAATGACGATTTATAAAAAAAATATCTTTCGTTTGAAACCGACAAACCAAAGGTGATCAAACCGAACCAAACCGATGGTTTGGCTATAATGATGGTTTGGTTGAGGATTTTTCAAACTGAAAATATTGATTTGATTTGATAATAACCCTTTAAACTGATCAAACTGAACCGATGCCACCCCTAGTGCAGAGAAAGATAATTAAGAAGGATCAAAATGCATTCACAGAAAAAGTAGGCTTCAACTCACAGTTGCATTGAAGATCCATGAAACTTGAGGAACGTAAGCAATAGTTCCCCTAATAACAACGCTGGTGTCTCCTACAGGAGGCAGCTCTCCAAGCATTGCTGATATCAGTGATGTCTTTCCTTCTCCAGTCCCGCCAACAATTGCAACTAAGCTGCCTACTGGTATATCCAAATTGATATTTGACAATGTAGGTTTCTCAGCCTGGAAAATCGTAAGTTCTGAGATTGCTATCTCATATGTAAATAAGTAGGATTTTAAGTGCATAACTTGATAAGAACTAATGAAACTTCTATAAAAATAACCAATATTTGTAATGGTACCTTAAATATCATTTTGTTGATCAGTATTATACAAAATTTACCCAGAGCACAAAACAATTCCATAGCCTCTTGAATAATGTTTTGTAAAATATTGCTTGCCACATGAACAAGAGATGTTTTGAGTTTAAGTAAATGGTTAGGGTGAAGGCAGAGAAACAGTTTTTTAGGTTTTGCTACTTTATGTAGGATACATTTACGGTGCCATTTATTAATATACAGGAATAACTGTTTGCTCACATTTGGACAAGGTCTACTTAGAATGCTACACCAGGGAGACCCTTTCAAAAGTCTCTATGAAATTTTTAATGCTATCTCCAAGGCAATGGTTTTTGTTGTAATATTTCTTGTCTAATCTAGAATTAGAGGTGCATTACACTACCGAAAATGCCTTTAAGCTGAAATCAAAAATCTTAAGCACCTGAGAACTCGTGTCATTTCTTTGTTTTATCCTGTAGAAGAATGATGCAAGTTACTAAATGGTCATCGACATTGGCATCAATTGCTAGAACTCCAGTAAGTAATAGTAAATACTAAAAACATGCCAAATATTTTAGCAGTATCTGTTCATTGAGAGAAGAAATAAACCTAATAACTGGAAAATTTTATACATAATCCATCAGGAAAACAAATGCAGAGAGAGGGTTTAAAAGTTAACCTTTGAATCCCATGAAAAGGTTCCATCATTGATTGAGATGGCTGGAAGTCCTGGCTCAAGAGGTGGATTTGGTGCTAGAATTCTCTCCTCAGCCAAAAAGAGTTCCTCAAGGCGTTGTAATGATACATTTGCATTTACAACCTGTCAAACTAGTTTAGTACTAGATAATTATGGAATCACAAACCCATTTGAGTATAATCTTGTATCTCTACGATGAAAGCTCGAGACCACAAGGAATAAAAATCTTGTTTTGAGAACATGACAAGAGAACAGAGTCTGAGACAAAAAACAGTGTAGATGTATTTCTTTTTGAATACAGTAATCCAAGAAAATGACAAGTAATCGTCCACAAAACAACGTTTTATTTGCCTCCTTCCATCTTTAGTCGAATGTAAAAGATAAAAAAAAATTAATAAGTGAAAGAGTGTGTTTATATGAATCTGTAAAAACTTTCACCCGTGATGTTTCTTCAAATGTCACAAATGGCTGAGTATTAAATTTCTCAGTTTCATATATTGAGATACAAAGAATGGCATCAATTGGAAGATAGCTTGGTTTTCTAGATTCAATTAACATCATATCTTCTCATTTTCTGGTTTATTCTTAATTCAATCACTTCAAGTCACTGATATAGCATCAATAAAGATAGCCAAACATATTTAGTTAACAGGGAAATCCAGAACCTGACTTAACAAGTTGGGAAGCATGTTTAGAGGAAATCGTAGCACTTGAAACAAAGAGAGAGATGTGAATGCCCTTGCAGGTGTCAAATCTCCACCAAGCAAAGTGAATGTCCCGAATGAAACCAATGTCACAACAACTGGGATGCTGTTCAGTATGAAACTGTTGAACTGCAACAGAAAGTACTAGCTAGTCAATGGACATGAAAGATTTGTACACATTGCATGCTAGGAGTATGATAATTGATATAAGGTTAGTATGTATATACAGCATACATAATGCAAGACCAATTATACAATAACCAAGTAGATGAATCATGTCTTCTTCAACAGACAATATCACACTTTTAGATATTAAGCATATGGTGAAACATCATATTAATTCGAAAAAATTTAAATGAGGTATCATACATGCAGGGCATATAAATGAAAAATGGTTCCTTAAATATCATACTTTTTTTTTGTGATCCAATAGAAGCAGCATTCCCTAAAGGCAACTACTTATTTATTATCATATGTAGCTGCATTCTTGATGATTAAGTAGCCTTAGTACAAGGGTAAAAAAAATTACGCATGCATGCCGACATAGGTGGTTTTCTGTTTGCACCTTCATTTAAGTCCGAGATGGAGCCATGCAAGGTAGATTTTATCATCGAGTATACAAAACAAATTCAATGCAAATTTGATAGTAAGATCACATTTGTAGCTTCCAGACAACATTGATACTTGGAAAAGTGCAGTCAGTCAAATCTATTAGCAATGTGACTCAACTCAATCACAGTAGTGTTTTTTTTTATATAATTGTGATTTGTAAATATAATGTTAAATAGCAGCTAATAGAAATATAATGCTTTTGGCATCCTTCAAATAGATATGAGCAAGAAAATTTTAAAGATTAATGTTTTCGCCATACAGCAGATATTAACTGTGCACTGCGGAACCATAACAGCTCATCATTGCGTATATTTTGAACTTTGGACTGGAAGCTCTTCTCCCAAGCATAGCATCTGGAACAATTTTCAGTATACTGTCAGAATAATATGTGAATAGCGTAAATCCATGTGGAAATCTAAGGGTTATTCTTCTAAATTCAAATATACTTCACAGTGTCCATGGCAGCCAATATTTCATTGATGAGGCTGACTCTCTTGTCAGTCCTCTGCAATCCTTCTTTAGTTTGTTTTCTCATTTTGCTTATCACAAATGTCTGTTATCAGAAAACATTAAAAACAATTAAGAGAACTTATACAGGATATAATTAATGAAAGGTTAGTCAACTATCAGAGAATATGATCAAGCTGTTTATGGCATCTCAAACTAGGTAGTTAACTAACAGAAAAATATTGAGGCATCTCAAGCCTTGTCCAAGTTTATGATCAGCTAGTAGTAAATTATCTGATTCATATGTTATGAAAATTTACTGTTTACTGTTTGCATGACTGAATTCAGTATATGTAAACAGTAAATTCCTAAGATGCATCAAGGGATCTATAATGCAGTCAAGGTATAAACAGTATTTGAAATCATTTGTGGGGCCATCACTTCTGCAAAATGCCTTCCAGCTGAGCTCAACATGGACTAAGCACATCTGAGGGTGGAAAGTTACTAACCTGTACTGGGACCATGAGAACAAGGATTAGTGATCCAAGAAGTGAAGCAACACCTAGTTGCTGGTAGAGAAGAACCATAGACATGGTGATGCGAAATGGAGCTGACCACAATCCATGTAGTTGTTGGCATATTTGCTGAGAAATGTTGAAAGAAAATACCTTAGCCCCAGGAGGAGAAAAAAAAAAAGAAAAGAAGAGAAAAACCTGCTAAATTTCTTTCACTGGTTGAACCACTTTTGGATGTGGAAGAAATGACAAGCAAAGAAGTCACAACAGATATTTTTAAATATATGTCCAACCACCAATAATGCCCTATGCAATTATATAGCTGAGTTTTCCCCATATTTATTTATTTATTTAATTTTATCTTATTTTTTATATTCACTAACATAGAGAGAAGTTCTTCTTACAAATGATGTTGTAAGATTATCTGGCTGTCATGTCCACATTCAACACTTATTTTGAATGCAATTTATTCTTTTCACAGCATGAATTAATGCAATTCGCATTAGTGGCCATTCACAAAGAGCATACCTGAAGTGCATTGGCATCTGAAGTAATCATATTTGTTATCTTCCCAGATGGGAAGTTCTTGCGGCTCTCGTGAGTTAGTCTCAGTGATTTACGAAATATTGCAGCCACCTGCAATTAAAAGCAATCTGCCATAAACAAGGCATCTCATCTAAAGCGCCTAATTCATTCAGGAACCCAAAGTGGAATCTGAATCAGGCAATTGGTCAGACTTGGAAAGCAAATGAGGCTGAATGAGATATATCAAAAGCAGCTCCATATATAAGTCTAATCATTGTTAACACAGAATAATGATTTTACCAAAGTTGATCTCAGCTGAAAACCAGTGCGCATAACATTCTGAAAGTACTGAGATTCACATAGCACACCTAATGACTGAGGCAAGTAAAATCAACAAGTCAATAAAAGGATTTCACAAGCTATTCATGCCATGGGCAAAGACATGAATCAATGTAGGTATATGGATAAGCAAAATAGAAATAAATATGCATAGCCACATAAAATTAATTAAGCATAAAGAAATTGCAGTCCATGCCATTTATCACTTATCATTTGAATCTTTAGAAGAATAGATTTCTTCGAGTCCCTAGAGTAAGGATTTTTGGAGAACCTTAAATTCAGAACTTTATAGTGTCATTCTTAGATTTGTGACAGTGATATCCTCCTAAGTCCTAACACCCATATATTTTTCCTTTGAAAAGAAGAACTAGTTGAACACGGTCCTATATCTCGTTATCAATAAAAAGATGAGTTATCAGAAACAAGCATATCAGATACTAATATTGATATCAATGCCAGGAAAAAATGGAAAAATTTACAGTGGCCCCTAAATTAAGTTATTGTGAGGTAATTTTAACACTGCTAGAGTAAAATAGATCTCTCATATACTCTTACTGGAGTAGTTAATCAGACAATGAAGCCTTTATCCATCCAGTACATACAGTCCAAAGAACATATAACAAACATACAGCAGATTTTTAAGATTGAAAGATGAAAACAAAAACTGAGTTGAATCCTCGTCTATACTGAAGGAAAAGTGACTCATTTGGTATGCCAGGGAAAGGAATACGAAATGTTGCTTTCTAAAAGTAAAACTCCAGATGGAAAACCATGGATAGAAAACGTACCACCCCAATAAAAATGGAGAAAGCATAGACATAACCAATCCAGGCTGGATCACCTCGTTGCATTGACTGCAAGATGTAATAAAAGAATTAAGATATTATGGTCTGAGTGCATGCCATAAAAGTTGAGCAGTGTTTTACATTGAATCTAATCTAATTAAATCAATTGTTATGTCACACTGGGACAATATATTGGCTATATGTGCTTCAACATTTCTTACATTCACAGCAGACAGCATGAAGGATAAAAATTGTATCTTCATGTGCTACAGTAATAAATGATGAATTCTATCATATATGAAACTATATTTTGCTTTTCACATTTATGTATGCATGCCTGAGTGTATATTTCTATGATACTGCCTTGTTTTCTGCTACTATTTCCATTCAGCGATTTCCTCGTGGAAAATTGAACACTGCATAGTAAATCCACAAACATCCAAATACAATGTCCAACTAGCTCTACATGGCTTATTGCTCTATATTATACCCCAAAAAAGAGTTTTTTCTCTCATCAGTGTCTACTCAAAATAAAAATATGATTGAGAGAGAGAGAGAGAGAGGGTGTAGCTACGTTATGATTTGCTATTTTTTCAGAAAAGTACAACAAAGTATTTTTTTTTATTAAAAAAAAAAATTATTTAGAATATCATGCGAAAGTTACACCTATAGTTAAATTTGCTTGAAAAACTTATTAAAAGATAAGTCAAACATTTGTTAAAACATTCTTAGGACTCTTCTTGTGCGTTTTTGTTGATGTGTGCACTAAAAATAAACAAGCCCATCTACATTGTCTTAAATGTGAGATCAATTCCCCTCTCCCCCCACCCCCCCACCCCACAAAAAAAATCCATATATAGGTTCCCATTTGAACTCCTAATAGGTAAATGCATTTCAGTTGTATAAATTTGTTTACATCAACACCATGATACCAGATTTTGTCCAATTATAATATTACGTCCAATTGCAATTTCTCACTTCTATTCTTGAGGTTTTCTCTTTTTAATTATTTGATTTTCCAGGTTGAAGCACTGTTTCTCCATCATCGTTGTTTTTTGCTTGCAAAAATTTAATGGGGCTTTCTACATGATGATCATCAAATCTTAATTCTGTACAAGGCCTCAAAAGATTTTGAGACTGAAATGACAATCCATGATATTTGCAGATTCTTTGTTTTTCCTTTTCTTTTCCAGATTGAGATAAACTATTATAGAAGGGTGAAAACCTAATAAGTTGCAATAAAGATGGACACGTAATTCAATTAATGCGCTTTGCAAAGAGGAACAAACCTGTAAGAGATGGTTCAGCAAAACAGGGCCCACAAACTGAGAAAGATCATTTCCAATCTACAAGAAATTCAAAAAATCATTTCCAATCTACAAGAAGTTCAAAAAAATAGAACTTGAATTCCATTGTGAATTGTGCCTTTAGTAGAAAGTCCTAATCTCACATAAAATGGAATTGGTAGAAAATGGAATACAAACAAATGGGCAACTGGTATATTATTTCCAAGTTCACCAAGTTTTCCTCAAGTAGCTGTCATAATCAGGAAAGGAACTTCTGTGGTAGAAAAATAACATATGAAGGCATCCTATTTCTAAGTTGAGTCTTTAAACTAGTTCCACCGAACTAACATCCGTGAAAAATAAAGCAGATGAGATTATTACCTTAAAAAATCCTCCCAGCCAAAACCTACAGAAAAAGTATGAATGGAAACAAACAAAAAGATATCAATGCAGTGGATTACTTAATATCTTAGAATCAAAAGAAAGAAATGAAACAACATGAAAGGAGAACCAATACCTTCTCCCAAGGCTATTATTCAATGCTCTTAAAAGCCACGGCTTTGGCTGTTGAGATTCTTCAATCCAACATCTCTGGAACCTGCAAAAGTTAAAATTGTTATAGAACTCTGCAACAGTGACAAAGTTCAAGGAGAAGTCTTATACAAGAGATGAAATTTGGGCAAACTTTGTAATTAGTGTCTCAGTCTGATCCCATGTGTCTAACTTCCAGACATGCTTTTCAGTGATAGGTTTTCTGTAGCCTTGCTGCATTAATGGGGTCATCCATCCAAAATATATTCCTATTGGAGGGCAGTGACCAATATAATCAGTAAGCAGACCAAGAGTTTGAGAATCATCTTTGGTACTATCCATCATTAATAAGTAATAACATAAATTAGATCACTTGCCAAATTGCACTTATTTCTATTTTCTAGAATAATAACTTGAGAAGTAAAACCACTTAAAAAAATAAATTTTAACATTTTGGGGGGGGTGGGGGCAATGAACAAAATAACTACTTACTGGAAAATAACTTGACATGCCTCTCAGGACATATTTGATCTCCTCCAGGAAGTGCGTGATATTCACCATTTTCAGTAAACTCGGGTTGCACGATGTTGTAACCCGGATAAGGATCCAAATTGGGAATATAGACAAGAATAAGAACACCAAACAAAACCTACACCACAAAAATGGTGAAAAATATAATATGATTGGCATGCTCGGAATAGGTTCAAAAGAAATTTAGAAAAGGAAACTGAAATAAAACCTAAGGGTATACTGTTCATGTTATCATATACAAAAGTTGACATTCTAAGGTCAGCATCAACCTATTATAAACAAAATTCTATATGGTCCCAAGTAATAATTAGATAACTATAAGGTGTTGCCACTGCCTATACAGCATAAAAGTGAAGACAGTCCAGATTTAAAGGCCTTTCTGAGGAATTGAAGACAGGATTAGATGTACAGGCCACCTAGGCATCAGAGGAAAAACTGGAATTTTCCCTCTCTATCCCATGCACTAGCTAATAAAGATGCCAACATGGCACTCTCATTACCCTGCATTCATGCTACCACTAGGGCCCTAGTTTTAGATGAGCGCACTATGAAGATTCATGGAAACACATTTTTAAGTTTCCTAAAATATTTGTTGCCTTGGCATTCCATGATATGAGCCAGGCCAAGTTGGAACCAGGCCCTCGAGTCACATCCAAGGCCATGGCAGATTACTTCAAGTTGAATAGACTTGAGCTGAACCAACTTGTAGGAGTACAAAGCATATAGAAACATCTAACTCTACTAGGGCAGGAAAAAGAAATAAAAGAGAGAAATATCTAACCCTATTAGGGCAGGAAAAAGAAAAAAAAGAGGGTTACGAACCTGGCAGAAAACAGCACTGATGTATGTGTACAATGCAAATCTGCAGAGTAAACAAAGAATGATTGAGGTATTGCATTGGCACCTACCCATATAAAAGGTTTTTAACTTGAGAGCAATGTTTTCAGAACCGGTCCAGTTAAAAAACCGGTGAAGGCAAAAGGTCAGAGGATCAGATGTTCGAGCGGAGTCGAACCGATTAAACTGGTATACATATATATGTATATATAATTTGACATTTATTATATATATGATGAAAATAAATATAATACAATTATAGTTAAATCAAGAATTTATATAAGATCATATTTTTTATGGTGTCAATCTAATCACATTAAATCAAAAGTTATATATATAGTAAATTATGGACATCAACTTGCTCAAAAATTTACTTACGCAATAAGGTAACATGCAATTGGGTCATGATTTTGGCGTCGGATAAAATTGAAACAAAATTACTGAAATTCTCTTACTTTCTTTTAACTCAAAATATCGCCTTTTTACTTGACAAAAATGACGTCATTTTGATAAAAAATAAAAAATAAAAATTAAAAAAAATCTGACCCGCTCAAACCGAAAAAACTGATATGGTTCGACCGATTCACTGATTTTTTAACCGATTTTTAAGAATGAGTAAATAGAGACTGACCGGACCGATCTTTGATTTGATTTTCAGTTTTCCGGTTCGACCGGCTGGTCTGATCCGGTTTTAACAACAATGCTTGAGAGATATAATTCTACAAATGCAAGATACATCCTTATCTAGAATAAGTTCATCCGACCTCATCTAAAGGTTCATATATTCTGCATACATGTTTTTTTGAACCTTATATATCAAGGATTAAGATTTCCCTTATGAAGACAAGATTTAGTTGCACAGGTGCACTAACCACTAATCATCTGTAAAATGATACCTGTATACAAATTCCTAATCCTGAATTCTAGACCCACCTTAACATAATGCAATAGTTAAGTAAAAAATCCATGATCTTCTTTTCAGAAGTGTGACAAGGATTAAAAAACTAAAACATTTAAAGGGTCCTTGAGCATGCTGTCATCATTGATTGAAACCAAAAGTAGGTAATAAAGGCCACTCCTCATTTGAGCTTGCTAAACAGACATCAAGAAAGAAGTTTCTGAGTTTCAATAAAATATTCCCTTGATATAACATCACTTAACAAAAGGCATCTCTTTCATGGTCATCATGCGCAGCATCAATGAACATATTTTTTTAAAATCCAAATTAACTATGGTGAAAAATTGGGTATTTGTTACGTCTATATATATGTATCATGTCAAAATCTACAAAACAGGGTTTTAAACAATGGAATCAGAAGCAGTAACGAAAACAGTGATGGTTCCGCAGAATCGGACTGAATCATTCCGAATTCGCCTCCACTGCTATGAATTTATAAAGCTGAAAAATCACTCAAATGAACAATAAACAAGTAGTAAATAAAATATAAGTTCAAAAAAGAAGTATTTAATAAAATATGCAAGATTTTAAATTAATAATTCGATGAATCATGAAAAATTGTTGTTTTTCGTGCTTCGTCTACCATCTCTTGGCAATTGGTGAATCACCCGTCAGAAACCAAAAATAATGTAGTGGTGGGCTAAAATTCAATTACAAAACACCCGAAATATTATGAAACAGCTGTTATTTAAAACCATGGTTCAAAAGCTAAATTGTTCTTGGAAATTAAAAATTCACAATTTTACCTACATACTTCTTCAAAATTCGTCGTGTTCTGAATTTCCATTTGCTTATTCCCAACTGGTAAGTTGCAAAATACCATTTTCATTATGGTCATGCATAAGTTTAATATTGAGAATATTTAGCAACACTGATGCCACATTCAACTAATGCAATTACAAGAATGTAAGAAACAAATGTTCTACCATTACAATGTGCTGCTTGTCTTATTCTTGACAAATATATTTTTCCTATGAAAGGAAATAAAACTCAGGAGATAGTAATGGTATCAACTATCAACAGCAGCACAAACCATTTTATTGCTAAGTACTTTCACAGTCTCACTGCAGCTTGAGGAAAAAAAAAATGAAGAGAAATAGAATTTAGGTGATTAAACTTATTAGCTTGGAGAATGGGAGAAAAACTAACCTACTGTAGTAACCACGCAAAGGAAGAATTAGATTAAGCATTGCAGCTTCCCCTACCAACACATAAACAACTCCAAACCGCACATACCATCGAAACTGTCTGATATAAATTTTAGTTTCCAAACCAATCATAATAAGCATGGAACACCAGGCAAGGGCCTCAATTATTAATGACACAATCTGCAACAGGAAGAAAAAAATAAATTACTTGGAATATTTTAGTAAGCCATTAACTTGTTGTTCATAGAAGAATGCTATGGTAACCAGCAGTTTTCCAAAGCAAAATCATTCAAAATTAGTAATGATGAGACCAAGTTATGACCTTATAACTAAAAGAAAAAATAGATTAAAATGGTTCTTGGATCAGATTGTAAGACAACGAGAAAACTCTGGTATATTTTGCTGAGCTTGTTAAAATACAATGCTTTGATTTAGGAGCAAAAACAACAATCTCAATCTCTCTCTATCAGTGAAGAGATGCCAATGATTATTCAAGAAAAATAACTGTATATCCATCATCCAATTTAACAAGTTAAAAACTGATTCAAACTATTGAAAAAATTGAAGCTAGCAATTTTTAAATTCAAACAACCTTTTATCTATGAGGAAAAATTGACAACCAAATTTACAAATGCGGAAAGTTTACCTCAAAGGGAGCAAGACTAGACTGTCCATCCAGGTTAAAAATAGAGATATCCATCACCAACCTTAATAGAGGCTCAGCTGTGCAATAGCCAGCCAATAACCCCAAAGTATAATTATAGTACTTTGTCCTCAGACTATACTTTTCCGCTTTCGAATTCTTCTTAATCAACCACATTCGATAAAGGCACAATCCCAAAAGAACCAAATGGGAAATACAAATCACTAGAGAATCAATGGCACAGGGGGTATATGCACCAAATGCACTATCCACTTCTTTTGCCCAAACCCCATTTGCCACTGGTCGACAATACCAATACAATGGCTCCATACCCATCCTCTGTCACCACCCTACAAAAGAACACAAATGAACAAACATTATACACTCAAATTCTCTTTTTCCTAGCACAAGAGAAGTGTAGAACTTTCAGGAATAAGAAAAAAAAATGAACCCAGATTTCAAATACCAATGAATATAATCAGGATGTATCTGTGATTAAATACACAAAATAGAAACTTTACCCAAGCATAAAACAACAGAAAATTTATCTCAATTTTATTATTTGTCAACCCAACCTTGTTTATCTTTAACCATTATATTGAAGGAGAAACTGAAAGAAAATCCAATCACCCTGCATTTGGTTGCTGATAAAAGAAAAAGAAAATTTTTAAGATTCACAAGCTTGCAACTGCTTAACTTGAATACCAAACTAAACCCATTTCAATTTCTCCCAATATGTTGATTTTAAACATTTTCTCAGCATCCAACTACCATTAAAGATTGCAACTTCTCAAAGAAATGGACTTTATTTAAAGACATAAAATGGGAAATTTCAATCAGCCCGTAATTTGGTTATAGAAGAAAAATAAACCCAACAGTGTTAGTCTCAGTTAGTTGAAATGGGTACTACTGTCTACTAGCCGCATAGTTCCCAAGAATGAGCAACTGAAATAAAAAGGAAAAATGGTTACCTCTCAAGAATAAAGATAAATTTTCAATTTTGAAAATTGAGAACTAAGTATAACTTATAGGAGTGTGGTTATGCAACTGCAATCTGCATGATCATTGCAAAGTCAATATTTATATATTTATACGAGTTTATTAAAACAATAACAAGAAGCCAATAACAGAGCACAAGCTTTTGGACTGCAAACGTCACCGCTTACGCGAGGCTGCCAATATCAGGTAAAAGAACAGCCACTCGTCTAGAATGGAAAAAATCAAATCCAACCTGATTTAATACATATGATTTCAGTTTAAAAAATAAAATAAATCAAAAATTTAATTTAATTTATAGTTTAAATTTTTTTTTTTAACTTTAAATTTAACCAAACTAAAATATTATATATTTTACTTTTTACTATTGCCACAACTAAATACATTTTATTTTATTTTATATATATTCACTTTTTTTTTAATATAACATTATTTTAAAATTTTAAAAATATTATTATTTCGAATTAACTAAAAATAAATAAAAAAAATCTAATTTTTAAAAAAATATAAGTTTTGAGTGTGTTAATTAATGAAATAAATAAAATTATATGTAGTACATTGAATAATTTTTAAAATTTTCTACCATAAATACTTTATCGACTTTTTTATAAATTTATAATAAAATAATTTAATTTATAAAAAAAATATTTAATTTAAAATCAATAAATTAAAAATAATTAAATCCAACTAAAACAATAATTTAATTATAATAATAATTTAATTTAATTTAAAAAAATTTGAATCAAAAAGATTAATTTATTATGATAAAAACCCTTAAAATCATGAAATCGAACCAATGTGACCTCAATCTATGCGGTTAGTTTTTAAACTTCTAACAGAACATTTCTATTTCTTTCAATAATTGCTTTTTCTAACCTACCAGCTCATCAATATTTATTTTTTTTTCAAGTTTGCTAATATATGTTAAAATTTTAAATTATTATAATACCCTTAAAATTTATTATAATTAATATTTTAATTTTTATGATAAAAATAATAATTTTTTACCAATTATAAAATATTACGATACAATTTTTGCGCATCTTATAAAATATATTTGTCTGTTGTTATTGAAGATAAATTTACCATGATAATTAATAATTTTAATTTTTAAAATTTATTAATGATGGATATTTTAATTGTTTATATTTTATTTTATATGATAATTTTATTTTTAAAAATTTAAAATATAATATATTTTAATTCTTTAATTATTATATTTTCATTTATTGAAGTTAATATAAGAGCTAAAAGTATTAATTTTGAAATATTAAGAACTAAAGTGTTGATTATGATTTAATTTATGAGGTGTTATAATCAATATTTTTAAATTATATCCAGATTTTGAATTCATAAAAACAAAGGGTCATAGTTTGAAGTTGAACTAGTTTATATACCAATATATAAATTAATTGTAAATATATATTTTTTTGAATAATAGATTCGATATCGATTCTCTTATTTTAATATTTAAAAAAAAGTTTAACTGAATTTAAAAATAATTAAATTAATTTATATAATATAATAAACATAAATTTTATAAGCATTAAAATAATTTTAAATAAATTTGAATACAATAAATTTTTTTAATAAATATTATAAAAATAGATTTAGATTTTAAGATAATAATATAATAAATATGTAATAAAAAAATTTAAAAGTAACAAATTTTTCGGTGTAAACAAAAATGAAAGAAATTTAATTTTTTAATGCTAAAAGCTTAAATTTATTTTATAATATATTTAAATTTTTAGAAGGTAAAATTAATTTTACTATATAAATTTTTTAAACTGACATAATATTATTATATGTATGGGTGATATCGGTTCGGTTTGATCGATTCGAAGAGTTATTATCAAACTAAACTAATATCTTCGGTTTAAATTTTTTTTTAAATCAAATCAAGCCATCATTATAGCTAAATCATCGATTTCGATTCGATTCAATTTAGTTTGAATAATTTTGATTTATCGATTTCAAATCAAAAATTTTTTTTTTTTTATATAAATCGTCATTATTTTATTATAAATTTAGGTAAAAACACCGACAAAATATTAGTAATAATTTTTTTTTAAAAATAATTCAATATTATACAATCTAAAACTTGTCTATTCCATTGATTAATACATTCAAAATTTATATTTAGTTAATTTTTATGGATGTTTTTTTTTTAATTCTAAATTACTATTAGGTTAAAAATAAATGATTGTATATAAAATCAAATCAAATATATTTAATTATAATAATAGTAAAAACAATATATATATATAATTTTGATTTGAAATAAAAAAAAATATTTAAACCATAAATCAAATTGAACTTTTATTTATTTTATTTTTTAAATCAAACTAAATTAAATAAATTATGAAATAATTAATTTCAATTTAATTTAATCGATTTAATTTTGTTTAATCAGTTTGATCAGTTTGATTTTCACCTCTAATTATATTATATGGAGTGAATTGCAACAAGTCATTGTTAGCTCGAATAATTGAAAGTTAAGCAGTGTGGTTGGTTTGAATCTTTTTGAAGGGAAAATATATATTTATACTAGATGTGGAGATTTAAATCTTATATCTAACTAATGAGTGATGAAATATTTTAATTAACGTATCTTTTTTATTTTTTTCTCAATAAAAAAACATTAATAATTTTTTTTTCTGCATATATTCTATTCTTATTAGATGAATATCTATACCCAATATAGGCGATTCTTTTGCCTTTTTGGATCAACAACATTTTTCTCTAAAAAAAAATTGAAGATTGCTAATAAGTTTGCCGGCTAATCAATTGATTTATGCAGGTTTAAAACAGTTCTCACTATTATCACTCACAGTTTAATCACTTACTGCCAGGTGGTCCAAACCAGATCTTGGTATATACAAATTAAATGTTGATACGACTGTCTTTGGTTCATTAAAGAAACTGGGGTTTGGGATGATTTTAAGGAATCATGCTGGTACTTTTAAAGCAGTTAAATTAGTTTTAATGGATGGAGGTAAAGATCCAGCAATGGCAGAAGCTTTAGGAGTCAGAGAAGCCCTCAGTTGGATCAAATCTAAAGACTGGTCACAAATCACTATGAAAATGGACTCTCAACTCACTTTTCAAGCTATTCAAGACACATCTCCAAATCTATCTGGTGTAGGGATAGTGATTGAAGATTGTAAGAATTTAGCGAAGGGACTTAATCAAGTGTTTTTTTTCTGTTGTTTGGCGTTATGCGAATATGGCGGCCCATATGTTAGCAAATGGTGCATATTCTTTGTCAGATAGCAACAAATGGTCTATAGCTCCCTCTTTTTTATCTGATGTATTAATTTCTGATTCTACTTAATGATATTATCTTTTATTCAAAAAAAAAAAAAAAAAAACGGTTCTCACTATAAACAAATAATAAAATGAACTATTAGATCGATATCAAATCAATCTGGTGAACCAATCGGTTCATACAGGTTAAAGACAAAATTCTTGTTATAAACTTGTAATAGAATCAAAAATAGGCTTAATTATAATTTATTCTCATAGAATGATCAATACACTAACTCCTTTTGACTTTTCAAAAATATATTAATTTTCTTTTGATAGATATTATAATATACTATTAGATAATTTCGTTCAATTTTATTATTAGTCAAGCCTAAAATGATTAACAATAACAGTAAAAAAAAAATATTTTTACCCTTTATTTTTAATTAATTACACTATATTTTTGCTTTATTTTTTTTTAGGGTTAAAAAATATATTTTTATATTTTTTTGATAACTTTGATAATAAAATAAATAAAAATATTTTTTATTTTATTTTTAAAAAATTTAAAATTTAAAAATAACAAATAAAAAATAATTTTTTTAAATAATATTTTTATTTTTTATTTTCAAATTTATAAAAAATATGAAAATAAATTTTTTATTTGTATTAAAAAAATTAAGAAGAAATAATTTAATTTCTTCTTAAATTATTTTTTTAAAATAAAAAATATTTTTTAAAAAATATTTTTGTTTATTTTTTATTTTCAAATTTTTAAAAAATATGAAAATAATTTTTTTAATAATAAAAAATATTTTTTAAAGCAAAAATAAAATGTAATTAATTAAAAATAAAGGGTAAAGATATTTCTGTCTTTTTACAGTTCTCATTAATTATTTTAGAATTAATTAGCAATAAAATTAGATGAAAGTATATATTAATATAATGAAATATTCGTCAGATGTATTTTTAAAAAGTCAAAAAACTTAGTGTATTTAATAATTTTATAGAGAAAAATAATAATTAATCACCATAAATTAATGGTTATAATAAAATTTTAAAAAAGTAATTATAGTTGTTAATTGAATGAGTAATAATTGTTTTTTTTTTTGAAAGAGAGTAATAATTGTTTCTTAAATTATAATAAGTAATTTTTTTTATAGGAATAAAGGAATCGATAATGAATTTATTATTTATAAAAGGATATATTTATCATGTAATAAGCGTTTCTTCCTTATATACATAAATGGGTGATAGAATGAATTTTAACATCTTATAAATAATTTATAATATTAAGTTATTTTTTATCTCATCATTATGCATCTTGATAAAATACCTAGATTCAAGTTTTTATTTTTCAACACTTAAAAAATAAATAAATCATTTATTATTTAAAAATAATAAAAGCTACTTATCTCATTAAACTCATAAATGCCAATAAGAAAATTAAATTCGAAAATTAGCAAGATTTTCCTGCATTCTCCTTTATATATAATAAATGTATATGTCTATTTTTTTTTTTTTTTTTTGAAGTTCAGCACAAGTTTTTTTTTCCATGAAATATTAAATATCAATATAAAAATATCTATAAATCAAATTTATTATATATATAATAATTAAGAAATAATAAATGAATATTTTACGTATTAATTTATATAAATTTTAATTGAAATTCAAACTACATAAGTACAAAGATATGAAAAAATTAATAAATAATCGAGTTGAATTTTTTTATTAGTATTATATAGATTGGGAAACCATGAAATATTTTGGAGCCATACATTTCTTTGACTTCTCAGTTCTCACATGAAGTGTAGTATTTTATAAAATATATGGCCAGCCCAATTATCCACATGCACTTATTAATAATGTTCTATTAAAAAAATTATAATTGTGACATAAGTCATGACACTTGCACTTTTGGAATTAGCATAAATTGTTTTTTTTTTTTAAGAGAAATTATAATTAATTATATACATACACTCAACTTTTTTTTTTCATAATTAAAAATATTGAATCAAAATCAAAATTGATTTAATCAGTTTTAAACCTTTAAACCGATTCCAATTTGGTTCCAAAGTTGGAAATCAAACCAAACCCAAGACTAGGATAATCTACAAACAAATAAGAGTGAGTGAGAGAGAGAGAGAGAGAGAACAGCGAAGTCCTCTCTAATGAAATTTTAATTAATTAAATAAATTTTGATTGACATCTCATAATTATGAAGAAAATTATATTATAAGATAATCTATTGTAATCTAAATATTATATATTAAGGCTAAAATTGAGAGAAAATAGAGACTCTCTTTATGTTTACTATTTCATTTATCTTTTTTCTTATAAATTTTTGAAATTTTTATGTATTTAAAATGATTAAAAATAAATATTAGATAATTAATAAGATATTTAATATGTAAATTTAAGCATTTTTAATTATTTTTTATTAAAATAGAAATAATTCGAATGAGAAAAATAGAAATTAATACCACAAAAATAAATAAATAAGTAGAATAAAATATTATTTTAATATATTTTAGCTGTTTTCATTTATATTTTTCTATAATCCTTTTTGTTCATTGAATATTTTGATTGATAATTTAAATTTATAAAGGTAAAAATATTGACGAAAGACCAATTAAAAATTAATTATAATAATATTAATTATTTATTAAAAATATATAATAATTTTATATTTATATATCTTTGTTTAAAATAATATGTATATATTTCTATTTTTTATGATGTATAAAAATTAATAAAAAATATTTTTAATAACAAATAGCTCAAAACCGGGGTTTACCAACTAGTTCTCTTATGAGAGAAGCTCATGTATGCACTCTACAATCATTACTGAGAGTGACAATAAAGCAAATGTATATGTTTGCAATGCAAGAGATGACCTGAGCTATACCATTAAGTCTATGAAAACGATTGAAAGATATTAAGCAGCTTGCTTTGGCATTATAGGGATACACAGCTCATCGTTGTAGAGTTAGAAGAGATACTGCCCAATTCTGCCTGTTTAGTCCTTGCAAATACTTCAGATGTCAATTGGTTAATACAATATATCTTAAAATAAAACCTATCATAGAAAGAAGGAAAGAAAAGATTTGCAACTGCAATTAGACAGCATTTCAATTTGTGCATTTACTTCTAGCGGAAGAAAGACTAAGCAAACACAATGCTCGAAGTTTGTCTGCAACAAAGGTAAAAGAAGCATCTTCACTGATCGCCAAAGCATATATTTTGAACCACAGCAGTGTAGGAGCAAGAGATTAACAACTGATTTGCAAGGCATTCTGAATATCCTAATTCTTTAAGTAACTTAACCTCGTCTACAAGTCAAATGTACAAAAAGGAATGTTCTGAAATAATATAATCTTAAGTACAAGGACGAAATTCCAGAGACTACATTCAAAAATATCGTGCGAGTGAAAATGCAATCGTAAGCGAAGTTATAAACCCGGTTTTTGAAATACAGAGAAATATAATGCTTCCTACATTTCCACACTGTCCCAGTCAATTGATCTGTCTTCAAAGCCATAATCTGATTTGTGAAGTTTGTTCTTACCCAATCTAGCCATCATGGCAAGACCTGAAAAAGAGAAACGTTAAATGAATAAGAGAACACATAATTGAGGGAAAACTAAAAATAAACAAGACCAATGCTGAGTAGCTGAATGCTGTCTGTACTGGAACATAGGAACTAGTGCAATGTTAGCAAGCTACTTTAATGAATGCTACCCAAAGATATTCATAACCCAACCCCCCCAGTCTCTACCAACTGATTAAACGGTAGTAAGCACTGGCAACTTAATAGTATAGCAAATGAAGTGACATCCATTTTGTATATGCATTAATTGAGACAAAAAAATTATACTTCCTCCGTTCTAAAAAGATAGTCTTATTTTCCTTTTTCATCCGTCCCAAATTATAAACCACTTTACTTTTTTAGATATTAGTTTAGTAGCTAATTGTCAAATATGTCTTTCATTAATTCACATTAATATCATCATATTTATAATTATATTTTTATTTTTTCTATATTGAAATTACAAATTTAGGTTAAAAATAGAAGTGCTTTAATTATTGCAAATATTGGGAAAAAAAAAAAGATATTAGAAAGTGTATAATATGAGTACTTTAGACAAGGGTATTTTAGGAAGAAAGTGATAAAATTAATGTTATAAACTGAAAATAACTAAATTTTTTAATTTATATGTAAAATGAAATAAAACTATCTTTTTTGAATGGAAAGAGTAATTCAGAGAAATGCGAAGAAAAATTATAATTCATTTAAGGCCATGAAGGCCCATGTAATGCTACAAGAGGGAATCAATTTGTACCTTCAACCATCTTGTAAAGAGCTGACCACCAGCCATCTCTGGAAATTTGGTATTGATTTAGTGATTCTTCTATTACTTTGTCATGCTTCCCTTCCAACACTCCCTGCAAAGTTATCACTGCATCCTTTGTTTTCCTGAGGATAGAATCCTCATCCTCAATTTCCAATCGCTGAAGGTCATTATGTGATGAAGTGAGGCTAACAGCAAGGGCAAACTGCGCAGCAGCAGCCCAGCGGGAAGAGGCCAGCCATTTCCTTTGCCCGTCTAACTGTTTGTTCTCTTGTCTTTCAAGCCTACTCTCTCCTTCTACTCCTACTAAACTGCGCAAGTACTGAGCGTTTGCAGCCCCTGTACTTTGAACCATCTTAGAGAAAGCACTATCTTCATTTGACAACAGTTCCTCTGGTGTATCATATTCCAAAACCTGAAGAAGAAATATGACATTCAAAAAATAAACAAATGATACAGCGATAAGAGAGCAAAATTTTTAATCAGTTAAGATATCTATCAGTGTATGCCAGAGCATGATCTGCCCTACAGATATTTGCAAAAGAGAGAATTTATTCGTTCACTTGCAAAATGTTTTGTAAATTTTGGAGGACGAAGAAGAAATTAATCTTATTTTATCTTCCAAAATTTCTTAGAAATACATAAAAATTTGTTAAAGGGTGGTCATCAATTGTCTGTAATGCATAGAATTGCATACCTGGCCAGAATCAAGCAAAAGGATTCGATCACAATCGATGATGGTATTAAGTCGGTGAGCGATGATAAGCATTGTGCATGATCTGAATTCTTCTCGAATGGTTTTCTGAATAAGAGCATCCGTTCTCACATCTACAGCAGCAGTAGCCTCATCAAGGACAAGTATCTTTGACCTCCGCAATAATGCTCGAGCAAGACTTAACAATTGTCTCTGTCCAACACTAAAATTCTCCCCAGCTTCCGAAACCTTTGAAAGAGATTATAGTTCAAAGAAAAAAAAAATATATATATATATATATAGATCAAAGCAAATAATATATATACATATAACTTTATAACAAGCTCAAAACCAAAGTTTTACCAATAAATTAATAGATAACTTGCACCAAAAATATATCAAAGCAAGATGAATATTGATTTAAGGAATGTACTAGAGAATGAAAAGTATTTTTGTTACACAAATAACGGCACATTTCCCTTGTTCAAAACCTTCATTAAATTCAAAATACATAATTTTAACTTCGGAAGCTAGGTAATGGCCTCCGGGTTTTGAATAAAAGAATTGCCAGTTTGAAAAAAAAGAATCAGATAAATATGCAAAGATATTAAGTAAAGAATAACCTAAAGGAGCATTTTATGAAATAACTAGCCATTTCTCATATTTCGCTTACTGTTTCCAAGAGATTGGCGAATGACCCATAGAGTAATGGTAAATAATGTAGAAATGGGTTAAAATCCCATTACAAAACAAGCAATACACAATGAATGATCGTTACTTAAAACCATGAGTGGCGAGTAGGGTTTTAAATATCAGACGACATAAATGTATCGTAGATATGTATCTAAAATCTAAGGGGATATGATATTGACCAATCTTCTATGGGTAATTCAGGATCACACCCAAATGTTAGTGAAATGGCCATAACAGTGTTTCACAAAAGCTATAACGGCAGAAATAGTAGGGTAAGAGAGGGGAAGTAGGGGAAAAAAAAAGGGGGTAAAGAAGTAAAAGATGAAGAAAGGGAAAGAAGAGATATTACATTGGGGGCTGTTGTAAGAACGATAGAGATGATAGAAAGGAAGGGAAGATAAAAATAACTCTCACATATTTCTGTGATTTACAGCCTTGTCCAACATATACAAGAAATCTAAAATAGGAAAAAATAACAAAACAGAAATATAAGATATAAAGTAGGCACAAATACAGGAATTCACCTAAAATAGGAATACACTAAAAGTAGCAATACCTCCTATTACACAGCTGTCAACAGGGGGCATAACAGGACAGATCTTTGGCCCTTCTTTTTTTTCTTTTTAAACTTTGAGAAAGGCATTCAGAAAAAGAAGCAGCTCGGAATGGAATGGAGAAAAACATAATTTCTTTGTTTATTATTTTTAGTTAGCTTTGAAAAACTAATATAAAATAACTGGCTTTTTACTTCAAATTTTATTTCTTTAAATATTTAGACTATCAAAACTCGTTTGTTATTTTCTTTCTATCAATTTACTTAACTTTTGTAATAAAATGATTTAAATTTTCTTTTTATTATCAACTATTAGATACACAAGATTATTAAGATATTTGGTTAAATTATTCATTTAATGATAATTTGAGTCAGTTTGCTAACTACATAAAAGAAATTCACAATGGCAGTGGATGATTCGGTGCAATGTCCAACTCCAAAACTGTTACCAGTTCCACTACTTAGAACCATACTGACAAATGTCAAAAAAAAAAAAAATCAAAACCATGTCATTCCAAAATTTCCCTTTAAAGTCCACGTGAAAATGTCATTACTTTAGAGCAAGAAATTAACCTTTCTTCTTTTAAGAATAGCAAGAATGGAACTTTTACATTTAGTGGACGACCTTAGCAAGAATGGGAAATTATTAGATTTAATTCTAAATAACCTTATTTTTGTTATGATTTTGATATTGACATTATTTAACTAGTATTCATACAAAATAAGCCTAAACTTAGACTTCTAGAAGAAACAGATGGCTATAGCATAGAGAAAAGAGAGTTAGAGATACAAAACAATAAACATAGTTTTGCTCCTCCAAAATTTATCTCATCTTGAATAAGAATTGGGATCTTTTGGCTCAAATTTATTTCAGTGTTGCTTTCCAGAGAACATACATGATCCGCCATCCCAAAAGCAGGAAGAAAGAGGAGGGGAAGGGATGGAAATTAAGAGTCTCAAACTATTCTTAAAGTTTAAGACGGAAAAGTTGTAGAGACTGTATAAAAAAGTTGAAAAGACTATAAGTTTATATGCAAACTTTACAACGGATCCACTTGGTATTGGCTAAGCTTGATGAATGATGATGGTAAAAATTTACCGTTGCATGGAATTTTCATAAAGCACAATTATTTTCCCCAAAACCCAAAATGATAGAAATTTAACAAAAGAAAGTTTGAGCATGTACCTCAGCAATCAGACCTAACGAATTTCTTCGAATAACATCCTTCAAATGTGCCCTCTCTAAAGCCTCCCAAAGATCAGCATCATTGTGTTCATTGAAAGGATCCAAATTAAACCTCACAGTTCCTATACAAAATAAAACGTAAGTTAACTAACACATTTTTATCATCATCATTTAAATCATATTTATGAATAGGGCATACCTGAGAAAAGAACTGGTGATTGTGGTATAATACCAAGTACTTTACGTAGATCCATCAACCCAAATTTTGCAATATCACAACCATCAATCAAGATTCTTCCTCTTTCCAGTTCCACAATTCGAAATAAAGCATTAAGCATGCTAGATTTGCCTGCACCAGTCCTTCCAACTATTCCAACCTTGTCACTTGGGGAAACTGTGAAGGAGAGTCCATGTAGGACTGGTGGAAGTTCAGGCCTATAACGCAAGACAACATCCTCAAACTTGATTGATCCTGAAGAAGGCCATCCTGGTGGGGGGCGGTTGCCCTCAATAACAGGAGGGGCCTCAGATGGCAATTCTATATATGTGCCAACCCGCTCCACAGCATTTAAACTATTCTCAGCCAAACTTGCAAGTCTAAGTACAGTGGTCAGCAAAGTTGTAATATTTAAAGCATAACTGAGAAGTAGACCCATTGTAGAAGCAAATGCCTGCTGGTTCTCTGCCCTTCCATTCTGCATCACTGCAAAAGTTGCTGTAAACCAAATCATAAGACCTCCCAATGTTTCTAAACGGATTGCAAGCCAGCGATTTGCACTCATGTTGACAAGGGTGAATCTGATATTGTTGTCCATAGATCTACCATTGATGTCGGCCATCCTGTCATAAGCTTTATATGCACGAATAGTTGACAGACCATTTAGAGCTTCTCCAAATTGTGCATAAACAGGTGATCTACTTATAGAATCCATGCGCTTCACTTCACGGGCTGTGCTCTATAAAACAAAGAAAGTAATACTTAAATGAAACTGCACTCTTAAAACTGAGGGCACTTACAAAGAGAAAGTATTTATCTAGCAAAAGGGATTTGCAACACTGCAACCTAAACATATTTGTTGCTTAATCCCGAATATACTTGCAGTGATAAGTAACAAACTTTCAAAAAATAGCATCAATGCACTCTCAAACCATTGTAAGAACTTTTTACGTTATGGTTTGACATTAAACAAAATGATCTGCAATATAGACAGGGATAAAATCATAAATAATATCATTTATGAGCACCCAGGTAAATGACTACGGATGACATAGAAGAATTCCAGCAAAAAATGTGTTGGCCATTTATACAAGTATGATCAATTTGATTCCTTAAGAAACTGGAAGGAAGGAACTGAGCATAGACTTAATGGCCTTTAAATAGAGTTTTAAATTCTCACAGCCATCCCGGATTGTTGGAATAAGTCTCTGCCATGCATGGGATATAAAATCTACTGCTAATATGATAATGCATGCCCATCAAATTTCATCAACTATAATTTACACAGCATATAGAAAGATTGGAGTATTTGTTAAAAAAATAAAAACGTTCCAGTGCATAATTATGCTAAATTACTATAGCATCTATGCAATAAGAATCTATTTTAAATTCTAGAAGGCCAAAATAATCTCGATAATTTAAATGCTTAGCAACCACCGCACTGGATAAAATTACTACATACAAATTTTTCCAACCTACCATGAGGTAGCCACTTATTATAAAAATAAAAAGAAAAAGGAGGTAACTTGGGGGGGTGGAAGCCATGCTACTTTTGCATGTTGGATGAAAAAAATTACAACAAATATGAGAAGTTTCACATACCTGATAATAAAGATAAGCACCATAAAACAGAACCAAAAGCGGCATTATGGCCCACAAAGACATGGTGCTCACAATTCCAATGAGGACAAATGTAGAAAGGAGCTGTGACACTTGACCCAGAAACATGTTCACAAATGGGGCAACATTTCGGTCAATATCACCAAGATCCTTTGCAAATCTATTAATAATACGTCCTAGAGGGTTGGTATGAAAGAAGACCATCGGAGCTCTCAATATGGAATTAAGCATAGCATCATGCAGCCTTCTGGAAGCATAAAGACTTGATATGATCAACCAATACGAATTTACTAAAGTAACCAAAACCTAGAAATAAAAAAAAAAAAGAAAAGAGGAATTAGTTAGGGGAAAATATAAGAATTTTCCATTTAAAATAAAAATCATTCATGACAGATGGTAAATATATTTCCACTTTGTTAGTACGCAATACAAGTCAACAGTGAGTAGCTAAATTACACTAGAAAAGACGATTGCCAGACAATGAGTTATAGAAATGTTTACCATAAACTTGAACTCATTCATCATATGGTAGATGAATTCATACCTGACCAATTGATAGAAAAGAGTAGATGAGATTGTAGTAGAGAGGACCACGACTCTTTGCAGTGCCTTGATCCGTCCAATTACTCAACCAAGTGCTACTTGAAATTCGCAACACTTCTGTCACAATATAGCACATAAAGAGTATCATTACTACCCATGAGCCTCCTAATGCATTCTTGTACCTGGAAAGAGATTATTACGGTACTCTTTAGAATCTAAGGAAAAAACAAAGACAATAGCACTATAAACCAAAACAGACAAATAATAACATCAACACCACATAAGGATCATTATAACTGCCATTGTTTAAATACAAACTCAGACAGTAAGGAGCTTCATCATTCTCACCCTTGCACTCCCCCTCCTCTCGAACCCATTTGCTTTTCCCTTTTCCTTTCTCTCTCTCTCTCTCTCTCTCTCTCACGCACAAATATTTGCATTGTATGTTCAGTGGTCGAGTTCGTTCTTCAATTTGTTCTCTTCCCTTTGACATTTTGAAATCTGAATTCTACGAGGCTGCTAAACCAACACTTTCATCTTTCACGTATTTTTTTTGGCATGAAGCCTTTGTTTACACTGTCCCTCAATGAATACAGTATTCATTTATATGCTGATAACTTTAAATGTAATGAAATCTACCAAATGAGTACTCAGATCACCAGGTAACAATACCCTCCCATATCCAACCCATCAATTAACCTCTCAAATGCCTTGACATTGAATATTTTTGTTTATAATGTTAAACTGTTAATCAATGTTTCAACATTCAAACTGCACTGCAAATATAAATATATAATTATTGCTACACAATAAGATTTCCAATTTTTCTAATGAATTGAGAAACAAAGGAGAATATACAAATGAAGGATGAATAAAGCAAGAAACAAAGAGCAGCTAATACACTCATATTTTTCCGCAGTCATTTGGCAAGACAGACTACATGAAGCCAGAAGCGTCACCAAATGGCCTTTAACGTCCAAATTCTGACATCTTAAATAATGTTAATACAAGAACTTTTCAGTTGACAATGATAACTGACACCTAAGGTGATTACTATCATTTCAAATATAGGGAGTTTATCATGAATTAGATTAGAGTATAACAATCTGTATCATTATCCAAGTTGAGTTATTTAAGGTCATAAACAGGGTATGAGACAATCTGGTATTGAACCAGCATGAATTTTCATTTTATTTATTGCTTTAAGGGTATGTTGGACTTGTTTCCTGAGAAAAGTTTTGTCAATCTATATGAAACAGAGACACCGAAATGTAACATATACATAATTGAAGCATTATATCAATATTTTATACCTCATCAAAACCCTCAAATTGACAACACCTGTTTCCCGTTCTTCCTGCTTGATAAGAACAGACTTGCCTTCTTTTGTTTTTTTTGTCTCACTTGCATTCTTTTGTGAGTCATTCAGTACCCCATTAGCAATGGGTTTTGAGGAGGTTTTAAGATCAACGTTTTCACCATTTTCCTTTTCTTCCACATACTCCTCCATTTTTCCTGCATTTTCCATTAGTTTTTGGAACAATGCGCCGTTATTGGAGAGCTCCTCAAAGGTTCCCTCCTCTTTCACCATACCCTCGTGTACAAGGATAATTCTATCAACTTGCGAAAGAAAATGGAGCTGGTTTGTCACAAGAACTCTTGTTTTCCTGTTCAATTCTCCCTTGATGCACTTATCAAAAACCTGAGGATAATTGGTAGTGAACATCAAGCCAAAATATAAAAATGAAACATTGATAGCTTCATCATAAAGGCAGACAATACTAGCTAAGATAAGTAGGTCGCACAAAAGGATGAAAGGAAGAATATAAATTCCTCTTTAATTCACGGAAGGTTACAATTGTCATTCCTAGGATCTAAGCCTGAGGATACCCTGGCATTGCAATCAAAATTTTAAATAAAATGTGTGATAGTTGCAGTCTCACTATATTTAACTGTATTATACTATACTGGAAGGACTACTGCAAATTTTCTAAATACAAGTAAACCGACTCAAATTCACAGTTTAAATATACAAAAAGCAATCCTCTTATGATTGAATAATTGATGACAGTTGTAACAAATATTTAATAGGAAATTAGATTGTTGAAAATTGATTACTAAATCTGTAATCTACTACCTATATAAAAAACACCAAGGGTGACACTTGGTGTAACAAAAATATCCTCACTAACTGTACTGATACAATTTTGCCATTAATTATACTACTATGTTATATTCTTCTTTTATACACTGATACATCTATATTTATCTTTCTACTTACCTGTATAAATATCTTTTTGAATCTTTCTAAATCACAACGTTACCAATTAACTATATTGTCATGTAACATTTTTTTTTTTTACCATATTTATCTATTTATTATACCTATCCCCTAAAAAGTAGCAAATGTGGAAAAATAAAATTGACAAAACTTAAAATTATAGTAACCCCATATCCAATAATATTGATATTGAAGTTTTTAAAACATGTACAATGAAATTTATCATATCCTTTTTAAGTTGCTATTTTTATATTCATTATTCATTATCCATTACCAATGTAAATACAGTCCTGAGTGACGGTTTGAGTGATAGTTAAATATATTTTTTACTATGCAAAAAGATTCATGTGACATCCTATGACACAAATTAGCTCATTCTATATTTTATTTAATTTTTTATCATTTCTCTACAAGTTTTTTTTTTTTTTTTAATTTATTACTAACCATCCTGCAGTCCAAATATCTATTATTAACCTTATAAAATGCTAACAGTGAAAATATTCTATATTGACTCTAATCAACATAATTAAATCAAACAAAATTTTGTCATTTTATAAATTAAAAGGTTAAATTAAGAATTAGCAAACACAATACCACATACAGGGTTGAATATTTCTTTGTTATCTTCACATTTCTACAAATTTATTAATTTTAAATAAATATAGTTTGATACTGTAATAAAATAAATAGTGCATTGAGCATGAAATTAATTATAAATATGGTAATATATTTATTAATATTAAAGCATATATGCTCCTAGTCTCCTACTTTGATTAAAATTTATCAATAACAGATGCAATAAGGAAATTATATTCAAAAAATATAAATTTTCTTTCTTTTAACCTAATATACACTCTAAAATATCTCAAGAAACAAAAAAATTTTAGTAAAATAAAAATTATTATTTTGATTTATAAAAAGATTGAAAGGTCAAATCTTTTAAAAAAAAAAAAAATTGGCAACAAAAATGTTATTTTAGCTTCAATTTGATTAAATAAATATCTACATAAATAACATGGTGACTTTTTACCTTCTGAAATTTTTAATACAATAATGTATTACAAATTTAAGAGTTACTTATAAAAGCTACTTGACTTTTTCTATAACATATACTATGGTTCATGTTGTTTTAAATTTACTAATTTTAATATCTATAATACCATCAGCGATGAGTACAAAAATTTAAGGCTAAACAAAATTTAAGGCTAAACTTTTACAATATAATAATTTAGGACCTCAAGTGAAATTTAGTTCTAAAATTTTAGGCATTAAAGTGTAGTCAAATTTAAAATGTTAAATTTTAAATTATGAAACAGTTAGAACCAATATGTATATTAAAGCAAATCTCATAATTTTTTTAATTAATCCAAAATTTAATAGGGTAACTTATTTTGAATTAATAAATAAATGTTTCTTATAATAATTTTATCCGTTTTTATACTAAATCTTAATGAATTTCAAATAGTTATAATTAAAAGAAGTCTGAGAATATTATAGTTTCATAATTCCCTATATTCCATAATTTTTTTTTTTTTTAATATTCACTTAACAAATAATTCATTCATAATTCTAAGTACAATCTTTATTTACAAACAAATCATTATTAAAATTTAACATTAAAATAAAGTTGGACCTCGCATGTAAGCACAGAGAGGTCCAACTAGTACAAAAAAGAACATATTAATTCTATAAAACAAAAAAGAACTTGAATGTTAAAATTAGAAAAATAATTCTAAAATAATTGTGAAACATAATTTGTAATGAATAGACTGGTAGCCCTTTTTATTTTAAAAAATAAAAGGTAAGACTTAGCCTAAACTGAACTTTACAAGAAGGCCCACTAGCAAGGTTTTGTAAAGAGGCCTAAATAAGAGTTGGCAGTTTTGGAAAGGAGAGTTAAAAAGAAAAAAAGAAGACTGAAAGAAAGAACATATGGATACGCAACTCTCTCTCTCTCTCTCTCCCCCAACTCCTTCTTCTTCATTTTTTTTTTTTTTCTGTTTGCAATACGTTTGTTGCATTTCACCATGGTTTGACACCATAGTTTTGCAGGACATGGTTGGGAATTAAACTTTAATAATCCTCTACTAAGTTAGCAAAGAACAATAGATGAAAAGCATGCCATTAAGTTCTTTTATTTCATAAATCAGCAGTCAAGCCTGTTACATTATTTGGTCCTACCAGTGATCTTAAAAACCCAACCTGGAAGCTTGATTCTCACAAGCAAAAACAACTATCAGCATAATGTACGCATGATGCCACAAGTTCATAATACCAAACAAAGACCGAGTCTGCAGAAGCAGGCAATGATAAAACAACAGTTTCATTTAAGAGTAATAATGCATGACTATCTTACCTGCCGAGCTACATGAGCATCGAGAGCACTTAGGGGATCGTCAAAAATGTACACGTCTGAATTGGAATACACAGCCCTAGCCATGGAAACTCTTTGTTTTTGCCCACCACTAATGTTCACCCCTCTTTCACCAATCTCAGTGAGATCACCACCCTAGCAATCAATAATATGACATAGACAAGAAATTTAGGAACAAAGACAGTAAAAAAAAAAAATTTGATATTTTCATATTCACTTGGATATATTTTTATAATTTTCTCAAACAACTCACAGGCAGTAAGTCAAGGTCATGCTGCAACGAAGTCACATCTATTGCCTTCTCATATCTTGCTGAATCAAAGGTAGATCCGAATAGTATGTTGTCCCGTACCTGTAATAACAGACTATGGGAGTCACCAACTTCATGTTACAATCAATTTAATAACAAGTAAACTACAAGTAATTTCAATTACAGAGCCCATTCAAGTCCAACATAGGATGCCTCAGTCCTTAACCACATTAATGCAAGCAACAGTATGACATCTACAGTATCCCAAAATGCCACTAACATTAACATGGAAGTGACTTGCACATACACATTTTTCTTTTCATATTTTTGGATAGATTTTATATATAACAAAAAACACACATATAGGAACAACTAGAATTCCGAATTTAGAAGGGCCAAAAACAAGACTGAGAAAGAAAAAAAAAATTGAGATTGTGGGGCAATATGAAAAATTTTGCAAATTTTGGGATAACCTAGTTATACCTGTGAAAAATTATATACAGTACATACAACAAAGAAAAACATGTGAAAAATATATATTGGGTGAGGGGGGATGCATAATGTAGAACTGCCACTGTATAACTTACAGTTGCATTAAAAATCCATGAAACCTGTGGAACATAAGCAACTGTTCCCCTAATAACAGCACTGGCGTCTGATATCGCAGGAAGCTCCCCAAGCATTGCTGAAACAAGAGAGGTCTTTCCCTCTCCAGTACTACCTACAATTGCAACTAGGCTACCAACTGGTATATCCAAATTGATGTTCGATAATGTGGGCCTCTCCGCCTGGAATAGAACATTTATCGCTCAATAGTTAGAAGCATTATCTCCAGCTTTTGTTCATTGTATGAGAAGCATAGTTACATGTGCTCAAAATGGAGCGTTGCTAAAATAATGACTACAAATGCATCAATCTAACTGCTCTTTAGTTGCTTCAACAACTGAAATGCAATAGCAAAATGACACGATCTGTGGATGCGTGTATTTTTATCAGAATGTGTATATTGCCTACTACTGAAAGGAATATATTCACTTCATGTTACAGACTATATAACACCATGCATGCCAAAACTTTTCTAAGTTAGTGCAAGCACTTTACTCACCCTAAAGTATTTTTTTTTTCTTTTTTTGGCGGTTTGGTGTGTCAATGAGTGTATTGGTTGCATGGATATTTGAAAGAAATAATCATACAGTTGTCTCTAGTTGATACAAAGTAAGCTCAAATACAAAAGACTAGATTGGAGCATTAAAGTGATTGCACGTATGATCAATCATAAATAGGTGAAACAAACGTGCACACATATGGCCTAAAGCTATAAAATTGATGAATTGAACCTTTGAATCCCAAGAAAAGTATCCGTTTTTTATTGAGATGGCTAGTTGTCCTGGCTCAAGAGGAGGGTTTGGTAGAAGTATTCTCTCTTCAGCTAGAAGTAGCTCCTCCAGACGCTTTAAGGATACATTTGCATTTACTACCTGTAAGATTACAGCACCATCAGAAGCCAAACTACACTAGCAGCTTGGAGAAATGCAAGCATACAACACATATCAATGAGGCAAAGAAATGAAACTGAATTATGAAAATAAGAACAAGAAATCCTCCTGGTATAAAGAGAACAACAAAAGAGGACCTATATTATTATAATTTTTTTAATTCAAAACACCATGACCATTAAAGCTTTCTGTAAATAATTGATTGAAATATTAAAAAATAATGAATTTAATGTGTATTTGAAAACATATTTCTGACAGTTTTTTTCCCTTCATGTTAAGCCTCCGATTAGATTAGGGTTGAATAAGTTTTTTGGCTATAAATTCCAATCATTTTGGACCCATCATCTATTTCAAAGTAAAATTTGATTGTCAATTTTAGGGAATATATCAATTAAAACTATCTAAATTAAGCATGCTACTAAAATTAGCAGACAAGAAGGAGGAGGTAAATCAATTAGAACAAGAAAACAGCCCTTGCAGTTATTGATCTTCTTTCTCCTCAACAATGTTATATGCAATATCTCAGAGTAAGCAGGATACAAGATCTAGAATAGAGAGGCGTCAGAAGAAAACCTGAGTAATTATATTAGGAAGCATAAAGAGAGGAAAGCGAAGCACAGCAAACAGGGAAAGTGACGTAAATGCCCTAGCAGGTGTCAAATCTCCCCCAAGCAAGGTGTACATACCAAATGAAATCACCGTCACCACCACTGGAAGGCTGTTTAGTATAAAACCATTAAACTGCAGAACAAGCAATGAACAAAGAATATGCATCAGCTAACCATATATATATATATATACATAAACCCCCTGCCCCTAAAACATTCACATTGCAGATCAATAGACCAACATTCAGAGCAACATAATCACCATGACCAACAAGAGACAAATAAAGCTTTTAACCATATGTCAGGAGTACATAAAAAGTGCACTGGTTTTATTTGATGTATAAACAAAATCGCCTCAAAATTAACATAAATAAATAAAGTTGTCCTAAATGCTAAGCCTAAGACTTAGGTTTCCAGACATGGAAATTGTTGGAACGAATTACAGGGTGCAACACAGGGGCACCCTTTGATTTCACATTTTCTTCTAATATGTTTTTTCCCTTTCTCTGAAGCCAAGGACAGCCCTGAAGTATGTTTTGACTAGAGCGAGGTGTTGGCCTCATTTTCCTAGTCTTCTTTTTTTTCTTTTCCCTTTCTGGAACCCACATGCATTGCATTCTATATCATACAAATAGTCATAAATGTCCAGAGATCCTATCAATTCAGCTTTGAAGCTGCCATTTTGAAGCAACAAATTGATGTCTTATTCCCACGCTATAACTCCTGTCCTCGTCTTGGCCATAAAGACCATGGGAAATAAATCCACAAACATGTATAATGTGTTTGCAAGACATGCATACAACCCAGGTAACAAGATTACCAATATAACAATTGAAAAATAATAGACTGAAAGATAGCATCGAAATCCAAATTAAACAGTGAAAAAGAAATGGGAATTTCATTATAATATGTTCCAGGCCATACCGCTCCCAGTAGTGATGCTTTCCGGAACCATGATAATTCATCATCCCGAACACTTTGAACTTTCCCCTGGAAACTATTCTCCCATGCATAACATCTAATTTATTTCAACATGGCCAAAAACAGTAAGTGGATACCCTTAAAAGAAAAGAAGGAAATTACTCTTAGAATGCACCATACTTCACAGTGTCCATTGCAGCCAAAATTTCATTCATGAGGCCAATTCGCTTGTCTGTGCGCTGCAAACCCTCTTTTGACAATTTCTGCATTCTGCTTATGACAAATGTCTGTTCCAACAACAATGTCCACATGCACAAACACACACACACAGAATATTAGGAGCAATCTAATTAAAGGGGAAGAAAAAAGGACATAGGCATCAACAAATTAATAAGTTACAGCATCATGAAAACTTGAAAAAAAGTCTAAGAAACTGGATGTCATATTCTGCAATGTGCATACCATCAGGCAAGTACTTTACCCAAAAATATGAAAAGGAAAAAACAAAACGAATTAAAGAAAAGAATACCCTCCATTATCTACATCTAGAGTTCCAGTTCCACATGCAAAAAAAACAACATGATCAGTTGAGCTTGACATGAGCTATCGCATTACCTTGAAATGGACTTTTGACTTTGAATATGTTGTTTAGTGAATTCCAAGAAAAATGACAGAAGTGAAAAGAAGTTTCCAATGTTCTTTTAAGTTTGGAAGACTGTAATCTTTTTATTTTCCTTTTTCTTCACAAGATATACTTATCAAAACATTTTGATTCTACACAAAGAACACACAGAAAGAGAAAGGGAGAGAGAAAGAGATGAAAAGAACTGTTCATCCCAACTGCACAGTGGTTCAGTCAAAAGATTTGACCATACTGAACAATTTTGGTTCTGCATAAAGAACACACAGAAAGAGAAAGGGAGGCAGAGAGAAAGAACGATGAAAAGAATTGTTCAGCCCAAATGCACAGTTGGTTCAATCAAAAGATTTGACCATACTGAACGAAAACTTTGATATATATTGAATAATGACTTTATACATATTTCAATCCCGCCATTTAATCACAAAAGTAAGTTGGATTTACAAAGATCTTTTCAGAACCATCATTCGTCAAACACATACAAATAAGTTCCATCTTACAATGGTTAATTTGCAGTTGGTTAATCTGGTCCAAGCAGCTTTAGAGTATATGTCATTCTCAAAATCCTTTTGGATGTGTTCCTTATAGGTTTTATATACACGCACACGTAAGTGTTACAGTCAATCAGTCAATTTATTTTATAAAATAAATTACATAATAATAAGATTTTTTTTTTTTAATTTCAAATTTTTTTAAGATTCAGTCCAGCTATCCTCGAGTCAAGTTTAGTTGGAGGATAGAGGATATCTATCCAGAAATTTTCACCCCTCAACCATATATAATGGAAACATCAAAGATTCGGTATTATCAACATGAAATTATTAGTTCTATAGATCAGATACACTGAGCAAACAAAGAAGAATCTTTCATGTACCTGTATTGGAAACAGAAGTACTAGCATGAGTGCACCAAGAAGTGATGCAACGCCCAACTGACGAAAGAGCAAAACCATTGCAATAACAATACGAAATGGTGCTGACCACAAAGTGTGAAGTGATTGGCATATTTGCTGTTGATGCAAATGAAACTCAGTCATGATACTAGATTAATTAAACAAAAGATAAAATTTTAGTCAAAAAGCAAACCACATCAAAGACACTATTTTGCAATGGCAGGTGGCATAACTTGGCCCGGTTACATGTTTATGCTAGGCTTGGTCTATGGATATCTCCCATTACATTTGTATTAGTGAATCACAGAGAGGAAGCTCAGACATCTCATCATTAAACTAATATCATAATATTATAAACATATTGACCACGAAAGGAAGCTATGTTTGTGTCTGTATTCAGTTTTCAAGTCTAGCAAACAGATAATACAGAAGGTGCAAGACCAACCGGTTACTTAAATTCAAGGCATATTGTGACCTCAAGTAGTTATAATAATAATCCTATGGTTACAATACCAAAATGGTGTCAGAAATATAATTTACATCCGAGCTTATGCATGTTCAAGGGCTATAAGCAGTCAATTCATGGAAAATAATGAAGAAAAGGACTCTCAAAATTTCTTCACAGGAATGTTGAGGTTATAATTGGTAATAGCATTTCCTGTCATTGACACATATACCAACTATGTAAAATCATATATTCATGTAAAAGATTGCAAAGAAGAGCATGCCTGAAGTGCTTCAGCATCAGTAGTCATCAAGTTTGTTATTTTTCCAGTTGCAAACTTCCGCCGACTCTCATGTGTTAACCGCAGAGATTTCCGAAATACAGCAGCAATCTGAAAAGCATAAGAGATGCAAAATATATCCTAAGTAATTTCAGAACTTTCAACAATTTGCAAGAACCGAAGTTGAATCTAAGTTTAACATTTGCCTGTAACATTAGAACTGGAGTAACAAGCAATTCAAATAATGTTCTATTCCTCCTAATACAACAATACACCAACCAAAGCCACCATATTTAACCCTCTCCTCAACAAAATAATGAAGTACAAACAGGATTGAGTTGGCTATTTTACCCTCTTGCCAAAGCCAAGAATGCATAGAATTAAGCAATGCCTAACTGAAATTTTGAAGCAAAATGTTGATTCTGGGTTTCCAATCAGAGTAAGAGTGATTCCTGAGACCACATAACATTATTTTCCCTGATTTTTATTATATTTAGTGACACTCATGAGCATTGTTTTTGTTTTTCTCTTGAGGTAAAATAATTCCACTTTTCTAGTAGGTAATTTTTTAATAGCCATTTTTTAGTTAATTCAAATAATTCATTTTGATACCATGGAATGAAATCAAACTGCATATAACTAGTCAACAAGACAATCATTACCAAAGTTGATCTCAGCCGGAAACCAACGCGCATGACATTCTGAAAATACTGAGCTTCAAATAGCACACCAAATACCTGAAAAACATTGCAAAAAGTAAAATTGCCAGTGCTTACTAATTATTCAATTATACAAATATTTTAAAATGAAGCATCAATAGATCTTGGATTCCCAAAGCCCATAATTGAGAAACAAGTTATAATACATATTTTAAGGATCATCAGTCCCGTTATCAAACCTAATCATATCATTGTTGTCTTGAGTAATCATGACTCAACAGAATTCTGGTTTGCATAAGTTACACTTATATTTCTGGGATATACAACTCAGCCATGACCATGGCAGCAAACACGATTAATATGTTGATCAACACATTATTTTAATTTAAACAAGCAGTTTTCCATTTTTACTATATAAAATACATGCTAAACCTTAGATGTGATAGTTAAGACATGCCACCTTGCTATAATGCAGCACCACTTAGAGATATCTAATCATACTACAGACCCAGGGATTAAATAACTAAACTTGATTCCCTTTGTGGGAGAAGGGGGGCGGCGGCCAATACACAAAGAAATAGCAAAATACAGCATTTCATGTTGTCAAAACAACAATAACATGACAAGCTAGAAAAAGAAGGTAAACTTAATACTTGGCTGAATAGAGAAAGCATAAATGTATAAATGCATATCATACCACCCCAGCAAAAATTGAGAAAGCATAAATGTATCCAATCCAAGCTGGATCACCTTCTTGCATAGACTGCATGAAGTCCAAAAAAAAATGGTTAGTGAACTACTCTTGGAAAGCATTCAGTAAGAAAATCACACCTTGTATACATAAACATAAAACTTCGTTTCCATTCCCTCGCACAAACAAAAAATATCTTCACAGTTTTACAACTGCATGAGAGAATATTGGACCTCCACAATGATACATCATTAATCTATAGATGAAGAAAAGTGGCATTAAGAAATACCATAAATGCATTGCCAATTATAGATGAATTGACACATGATATGAAAAAGGAAGTATGGCAATCATGGAGACAAAAAAAAAATACAGCAAACTTCCATTTTCTATTGTTTATTCTTTGCATCAAAAGGAAATAAAAGGATTCATACGAGTATTATAGATAAATGCAAACAGACATTCCATTTACTGTTGCAGGCTTATTATGACATATAGTATTTTACTTAAAATTTTTAGTGTATTAAATATTATTAAAATTAGTTTTTATTATCTAACATTTAAAAATAATATAGCTTCGGTTGAAAAAGGTATAATTTATGCCTAACAATTCATATATCCTTAGTAGTTATAAATGTTATTGATATAACATTCACATGTTACCTTATATTCTATTCATTTACACCAGAAATTAAAATAATCAAAATTTATTATCTAAATCATTTTTTCAACAATAAAGATAATCTATCAAACTCGCTTTTATTATAATGGAAATATGAGTAATCATTTCTACTGAAACAAAACTTAGTTCACTACAATCATATAGCATATAATTTAAAGGTAAGAAACTCTGTTTGAGCCCGTCCAATATTAGAAAATACAACATCTAGTAAAATGTAAGTTGATATGAAAATTCATAAAATACAATTAACTGCATTTTGAAAAAAATAATTTAGAAAATAAATTTTTATTATTTTAATTTCTGGTGTTAATGAAGACAATATAATCTATCAAACTCACTTTTATTATAATAGAAATATGCATACTCATAATCATTTCTACTGAAACTAAATTTAGTTCACTACAATCATATGCAGATAATTTAAAGGTAAGTAACTCTGTTTAAGCCCAACCAATATTAGAAATAAAACATCGAGTAAAATGTAAGTTGATACGAAAATTCATAAAAAAAATTAATTGCATTAAATGGATTGTCAAAATCTTTCCATATAGATAATTTGTAGAAATTCATTAAATATCATTAGTAGATCAATATTCTAAAAATAGTGTTAAAACTTAAAAGGATGGGAAAGACCCTTAAAAATAATAGCGCTAGAGAAAGTTAAAAATGTTAAATGAATAAATCCAGCCTAAGACATACACCTGCTAGAAAATAAAAAAAGCGCACTTCCCATGGTAGATATAAAATTAACAGGCCCAATCTATATAAAATTAACAGGTTCAATCTGAATATCTTGTATATTAAAGAAGCTTACCCAAGGATGGGTTCTAGTAAACATAATAATTTTTAACCAGTGTCAAGTGCTAAATAAATGCCTAATTGCAAACCACCTTCAATCGATATTATACACAGAAAAATAAAATCATGCAACACAAAATGAATGTTAACTGCAAACCAAAACAAAGGAAATCGACAGTTCAACCTTATGGAAAAAACAAGATCAAAAGTCGGATCATTTATAAAGTGAAACAAGAGTAAAAGAGGAGCTGACCTGTAGGAGTTGGTTCAATATAAGTGGCCCCACAAATTGGGAAGCGTCATTGCCGATCTGAATTTGAAAAATATGAACATATACGTCAGATATGCAAAGCTTATGAATGGAGAACACACGGCAATATATATCCTCAAGGGCCAGCACATTCCAATAAAAGACAAAAAAAGCCATGTCTTAGAAAACTAACTTGTAAAAAATTATGACGCAAATAAGGAGACTTTTCTCAAACTTGGATGAATGGAAAAAAACAAATAGCATTTTCAAGGTATCTTAAGTTCATTATAGACAAAATTCTTATTTTATAAAAAAAAAAAAATTACATAAGTTGAAATTAAAACTTTTGACTTTGGACCACACATATGTGCGGGGTGTGTGTGTATGCAAACAAATACCCACACTCGCTTATATATAGAAAAAGAGGAAGAAGATGATAACAAACACTAGTTTCTAAATTTTAAAAACTCCACTATGATAAACATAGGCCTAAATCCCTTTTCAATTTTATTGATATCATGTATATTATTAATATTATGCATCTAATTCATAACAAAAACAAACCTAAATATAATTTTGGAAAGATAAGCACATTACCTTCCAAAAGCCTCCCCACCAAAACCTAGAAAAAGGAAGAAGGGACAATCAGATGCGTTTTTCACTTGATATAACAGCCAGAACCATTGCATTCCAGCAGCATGTATATGACATCATTCAATTTTCGCATTTTTTTATCTCAAAATAATTTAGTATAATCATGCCATTGCAAAAATCAATCCCATAACCAAATCAACTCATCAACATGTCCACTGGTCAAGGAAGAGCAAATCAACAACATAAGGTTAATACATATCAAATCAGGCAGAAATCAAAGATGATAAACATTCTTCGTTTATACCCCTTATTGTTTCGCATAAGACAAGTCGAATAAAAGTTGGCTAGTCAACTGCAGAACAAAACAATTCCTCACTAATGAATATTCAGGTAAATTATATACAATAGTAGAATAATTCCTTAATAACACATGGTTATATTTAATCATCAGAGACATGAAATAAAGACAAATACAATGATACAAACAGACTTGACTAAGTTTGAGTTCATAATGAGAGTCCTATTACGCACAACTAAATTTACATTAATGAACAAAATGCAGCCGCTTGAAAAAAAATACAGTAATAGTATTGAGATTGCTGACAAACTAGATTTTACTATAAAAAAAAGCCATCATATTATTGTCAAAATCCAGTTCTCCAAGTAATATTCATCTCCTACCTGTAACAGTGTATATTAATTTTGAATAGTACATATTAACTGCTTAATTTTTCTATATCCAACTACAACCTCTATCTTTCAAAATCACAAACAAAATATTAACCATGACAACAATAAACACGCAAGCAACTTGCACATATAACTGCATCAGATGAGATAAAAAAAATTAAAAAGAGAAAAGAAATTTATTCCAGATTGTCACCATTTTACCTTCCTCCAAGGCTACTATTTAATGCTCTTAAAAGCCATGGTTTAGGCCTTTGTGATTCCTCAGCCCAACATTTTTGGAACCTACAGGTAAGTTAGCAAAACATATCATGCAAACTTTGATATGCACAAATCATGTTAGAAACCAATGTAAGGTGAACAAGCTCACACCTGTTGTTTAGTGTTTCAGTCCGATCCCATGTATCTAGTTTCCAGATATCCTTCTCAGTAAGAGGCCTTTTGTACCCTAGCTTCATTATGGGATTCATCCATGAAAAAATAGTTTCTAGCAAAAGAAAAATGAACCACAACACAATTAGGAAGCTAAATAATCCTACAAATGCACTACACTTTAAAGAAGAAAATGAATGTACTCCACCCCCATGCCATTATTAATATAGGCCAAGGAAACATGCTACAATATCCATTTTCAAACAAATTAAGCAAACCATAACAGCTACTTGGATACATCTAAATAAAGTGTACTTACAAGCTAGCATAGGGGGTACAGCATTGGTCAGAATACAATTCAACTAAGCATTTTGGCAGAGTAAGTAATTAAACAAAAGGCAAATTGACTTGAATAAGAAGTATACAAAGCTGATATAATGATGTACCATAAAAACTTATTTGTAATTGGTAGACCAAACATAGCAAAACATAATTTATTATTTTCTTACTTTAAGGAATAATGATTTATAAATCAATATTCAACAAGCAAGGTTATTTGAAAGTTTCTAGCTACCAGATATTTAAGACATATGCATAAAGAGTATACATACTGGAAAATAGGTTGACATGCTGCTCAGGACATACGTACTCTCCTCCAGGAAGTTCTTGATATTCAGCATCATCAACAGATTCAGTCCGTATGGGAGTGTAACCAGGGTAAGGATCCAAGTTAGGAACATACACAAGCAGAAGTATTCCAAACAAAACCTAAGCAAACAACAATTACATCAGAACTTAATTGCCATTTTTTAGTGTGACTAAGATGAGAACAAAGAGTTAAAATCATATTCTACTCTAAAATTGTTTACTATCCTAGATCCCATACAAAGACAATATTTAGTCATCTTTGCCCAGCAAATTCATTTAAGCTGGCAATGTCCCTGGTGATACTAATAACGTTATTCCATTAGTTCAGTAATATCAAGTTGTGTCAATAAGTCCAAGCATATGTAATAAACCCAATATAAGTAGAAGACTATAATGTCAGGTCTAGAGGTTCAACAAGTTGTTCAGGTATTAGCATCCAATCATGCTTCCTAGCAGAATTGCACAAAAAAACTTCCAGCCAAGAAAATTGGATAACTTTTTTCTGACTAGAAAACAACTAAAAATTAATATTATTGAGCGCATAATTATTTTGAAATATTAGACCCCACCCTGACAGACATGCCATATAGCTGCCTGGCTAGTTGGGGGCCTGTGGTCACTTAACTTGCCTAAGCTCTGTTGACTGGTGTCTCAATTATATAAGTTTAAACCTAAGGGAGCTAAATCCCAAGATTAACTGACATTACATGGAAGGATAACACAGGAACCATGAAAGGAGGAAAATCAACTTTAAGGATGAAAAAAGGAACAAAAGAGAAACGAACCTGAACAAACACCTCGCTAATGTATAAATACAGCAAAGAACTGCACAAACAATTTACAAATATGAGTCCAACTTTGCCAATCATATCTTTTCATGAAAGGTGTTCAAACTTTAATAAATAATGTCATACTTCAAAGAGGAAAAGATGAACCATGTCATGTTTAGCCCAAACTATAAAAGTTAATAGTAACTAGAGAAATACAAACCTATCATAGAACTCTTTCACACTAAGAATAAGATTGAGCATCACTGCATCTCCCACCAAAGTATAAAGAACTCCAAATCTAACAAACCATCGAAACTCATAGATGTAGACTTTGGTTTCCACACCAATCATGACAAGCATAGAGCACCAAGCAAGAGCCTCAATAATCAAGGAAACAATCTGAAAATAAAATCAGTATTAGCTTAAGAGGGCATGGAAAGTGAAAGACTGAAATGGTTAAATAGTATAATTGTTGATTTCTAAAGAACAAGGAACAAATAAAATAAGTATAGCAAATTGGAATGATCAAAAGGCAACACAATAAGAAATGGCATTTTCAAAATAGATCCAAAAAATAATACTATATTTTTATCCAAATTAGATAGGCATTCACAATGTAATCAAACCAGCAAATAAAAAAAAATGCAAAACAGAACAAACCCATAAGGCATTAAATAAATGAAATCAAAAGAAACCCACCTCATATGGAGCAAGACCCATCGGTCCATCTATACTGAGAATTGAAATTCCCATGATCAATCTGAACAAAGGCTCAGCAGTAGAATAACCAGCTAGTAGCCCCAACAAATAGTTATACCATTTGGACCTCAAACAGAATCGCTGGACCTTATAATCTTTATTAATAAGCCATATTCTATAGAAGCAGAGAGCCATGAGAACCAAATGAGAAATGACCATGACAAGTGTGTCAGTGGCACAAGGTGTATAAGCACCAAAGGCATTTTCCACTGCCTTTGTCCACAGTCCATTGGCCACTGGCCGGCAATACCAAACCAACGGCTCAAAGGCCATTTTCTTATCACTTCTTGATCACTATTATTCACTTACTAAATACATAATCCAAAAACAAATTAATCCTGCAATAACACAAAGAAACAATAAATTATTATAATAGAAAAACCTTATACCAAAGTATGTTTGGCTAATCAGAAATTGCTTTAAAGAAAAGTTTTAGCTCAGAAAATTTTAAATTAAGAGTCCATAAGATGCAGCTTTAACTAATTACATTAAATTAACAAAAAATAAATTAATTAAATTTTAAAATAATAATAGCTAGAACATTAACTGTATCATTGAACATAACCAAAAATTATAAAAAAAAAAAGGTTCTGTAACAGACAAAAACATATACACAGAAAAAGAAAAAGAAATCTCTGGAAAAACATACCAAAGAAAAAGGAGAAGAGAAAAGAGAAAAGATGTTTAGAGCTATGAAAGGGAAGTTGTGAAAGAGAGAATTTGCTTTTTCTTTTACCTGTTTATTAGCTTTAAGAGCTGCGAATGTGATAAAATGAGAATCAAAATCTCTGGAGAAATCGGATAAAAACAACCCAACAAACAAACTTTTTTCTTCTTGTTAATAGAAAGAGATGCAGAGAGAGAGACAGGCCATACAGACCAAAAGTGGAAAGATACAAACTCGCAGAAACCCAGCACATAAGTTGTTTTTATATGTGATTACCATTCCATATTATATATATTAGTATTATTTTTAATTATTAATTTCTAAAAATTTAATCTAATTTATAATTCATATTTGTATTATGATAAATGAATTAATGGATTTTTAATATTTCATTTTATCAATTATTTAGTTTTTTGGTTAAATTTTTTATTAGTCAAATATAAATGAATTACTATTTAATCATAAAGGTTAAATTGAATTACTAATTAGACATTAACATTATAAATAATTTATTAATTAAAATTAATTTTTAAAAAAATATTGATTTTTAAGTCAATCAAATTTTTTTATATTGTTTGATAATAAATTAAAACTGAATTTTAAAATATTTCAATCGAGTTTTTTTATAAACAGTAAATTAATATTTATTTTCAATCGAATTTTTAATATAATTTTTTGATAAAATTTATTTTAATAAAATCTTAATTTTACAATAAAATTTCAATTTGACAATTAAATTATTAAACACTCATATAAAAAATCTTGTTTATCTATATAAATATATATCATTATGATAAAATATTAATTTTTTCACATATAAGATTAATGTTTAAATATTATTAATATATAAATCATGAATATATTTGACTATAATATATAAATTATACTTTTTAATAATATAAAATAACAAAATAATAAAATGACCAATTATATATAAAAAATAATTTATCATTTTCAATCATTTTTATACTCCGCCTAACGTCACTAAGGTTCATTAAAAAAAGGTTCTTCACTAACCATGATTATTAGCATTGTTAATATGTATTTTACTATAATACCCTTAACAAGATGATTAGCATTGTTAATTTGCCATTATGAATGACGGAAGCAAGGGCACTATTGTAATTTTCAGGGAAACTGTTGTTGGTGTGCAAGACTGGAATCAACCCTGCATAATTTTTTATTTGGAAAAAGCAGGCACTCGTTGACTCAATCATTAATTTGTGAAGGACTTTACTTTTCTTTCTTTGCTAGTGAGGGGGCTGCTATTGCCATATGTCTAATTTTAGGTGGCTAAAAAATTTTATAAAAATTATAATTTGATGGTATTTTATATAATGAATTTAATAATATATTTTTTATACTAAATAAAAATTAAATTGATAGATATCAATTTAATTTTTATTTAGTATAAAAAATATATCATTAGATTCATTATATGAAACACTATCAAATTATAATTTTTATAAATTTTTATAAAAAATTTTAGGTACTTAAAATTGGACACATGAAGGGTTGTTGTGTGTTAAGAGGTCTGCTGTGTCTAATTTTAGGTACCTAAAAATTTTGATAAAAATTTATAAAAATTATAATTTGATAGTATTTCATATAATAAATCCAATAATATATTTTTTATACTAAACAAAAATCAAATGGATAAAAAAAATACATTATAAATTTTGTGTATTATATTTAACGATCTAAATTTAATATATTTATAATATATTTTTAGCTATCCATTTGATTTTTGTTCATAAAAAAAATATATCATTAGATTCATTATATGAAACACTATTAAATTACAATTTTTAAAAATTTTTATAAAAATTTTTAAGTATCTAAAATTAGACACATGATAAACTGCTGTGTAAAAATACACAACAACCCCTACAACCCCAATAGCCCCTCAACCCATTAATTGTTTAATCATTTCCATGGCATATTAGTAAAATTGAGCATAAAACAATTTAAAATTTACGTTCATTTTATTTCACAAATATTATTTTTTTTTAATATTTTAAACACTCTAAAATATTAATTAATAAAAAACATTTTTTTATAATAAAAAATTAAATAATTTTTAAACAAAATAATATTGACATTTTAAAATATCAAGAATTATATATTTATTAATCTACTAATCACTATCTATTATTACCATTATTACCAATGACCACAACCAATTGTCAATAGTCAATGACACTATCATCATTCATCGATTATCATTATAATTTATTATTTTTATATATTTTTATAAATAATAAAATTTAAAAATTTAAAATTTTTATAAGTCTAAACATATTTATAATCTTAAAAATTAAAAATTAATATTTTATTAATTTTTGATATTATAATTAAATAATAAAATACTTAACTTTTTAAAATATTTTTCTTCGAAATTAATTTTTAAAGATAAATATTTTTTATGAAACAAATGAGTCATATTATGAAAATAAATAATTTAATTTAGTTTGATATGATCGGTTCCTATGTCGTCAAAAATAAAATTAAATATTAAACTTTTTTTTAATTTCCATATAAAAAAAATTTGATTCTTTTTTTTTTATGGTTAAAATGAAATGTTAATATCAGCATCCAAAAAAATTAATATAGTATCTAAAATATAATATAAATAATTTTTTTTAATTTTAAAATTAAAATATTATTATGCTTTTAAAAAGATGACATAAGCACAAATGTAAGCCAAAGAAAGCGAGTGCCAGATTTTTTTGTACCGGCGAACTGTGAACAGTTACAGCTGCTTGGAAAATAACAAAAAATATATATTATTATATTATTTTTAAGGACTTTGCCTTTTCTATAGTCTCCTCCTGACAACTTTATGATCTGCACAATCTCCAAAAAATCCCTTTAAATTTTCTTTTTCCGCTCAAAGTCCCTATCAACTTTGAGGCTGTGCTTTATTGACTTATAAAGCATGCAATTATGCTATAAGTGTGGGGTTGCTTGCTTCATATTTAAAAAAGTTGCTAATCATTTGTTTAATTATTAACTAATTTTCAATTTTTTTTTTAATATTTGTTTAATAATTTTTGTATCATTTTAGTATAATTGGGTATAAAATAACCTATACTTTAATATTTTTTGTATTATTTTTGTATACAAAATATTTACCATTAAAGTTAATGTGAATATAATTTTTTTTAAATAAAAAATATTGCAATAGAATAATATCATATAAAGTGCACTATTTTTCTATGATATGGTTTGCATTGTTAAGTAAGCGTTCAACGTTTATGAAATATTTAATAAATTTAAAATTTAAAATAATATTTTAAAATTTAATTATTAATTATTTAAAATTATAATATTTGAATGGTAATTATTGAAATTTTTAATAATTAGTGTTAAAAAATTCAATTTAATTATTAAAAGTTTAAATATTAGCAGCAAACAGTTAATTGTAATCATCGAATTAAATAGGTTATAAATAACATTATATTTTAGTTTCATTACTATTTAAAAAAATGAACAAATAAAATAGTTAAATGAAAAAAATAATCGACCGTGATAATGCCTTTTTTACTAAAAATATAATAAATTAATTTTATAATATTTCATATTTTTAGTAATATTAAAAAATTGTTTGTTATATTATAGATTTTAGAGGTAAATGACATAAGCACGCATGTTAGTTAAAAAAAAAAAAAAGCAAGCTCATACCTACCAAATAATAATAATAATAAACAATAATTTGACTTCTCATAAACTCGACTAGTCTGCTTGACTATTTATTCTAAGGAATTAATTAGGATTGATTTTTATTGGATTAAACTTAATTAGTCATTACTCTGAGTAACTATTGGTAGTGGATGAAGTCAAACTTATTTTGAAAATAAATAAATAATGCTAATAATAATACAATTGTGTCTTGTCATGTAAGGAATGTGAAAGTCAGATCAATTAAATTAATTTAATTTAATTTAATTAATTAAATTAAATGAAAATTTATAATTTTATAATTTATTTAATTTAAAAAATAAAATAAATTAAAATTTTGATTTAGTCTATAATTTGAATATTTTTTTTAATTTTAAATTGAATCAAATTAATATTATATATATTATTTTTTATTATTATTATAATTAAATATATTTGATTTTATTTTATATATAATCACATATTTTTTAATTTAAAATTTTAAAAAAATAATATTTCATGACAATTAACTAAACATAAATAAGAAAGAATCTAATTCTTGAAAAAAATATAAATTTTAAATATGTTAATTAATGGAATAGATAAATTTTAAATTATATAATATTAAATTATTTTTAAAATTTTTTATTATCGATATTTTTCTCTAAATTTATAATAAAATGATGATGATTTATAAAAAATAAAAATATTAGATTTAAAACAGATAAACCGAAAGTATTCAAACTAAACTAAATCTAAATCAAACTGACAATTTAATTATAATAATGATTTAGTTTGGTTTGAAAAATTTTTAAACTGAAAATATTAATTTAATTTAATAATAACTTTTCAAACCGAATCAATATCACCTCTACATATAAGTATTAACATACACTACATCCGTTTCTAAATAAGTATCGTTTTACTTTTAGAAAATCAATTATATATTAATATATTTTTTTTTAATTTTAACCTTTAAAAATTTTATTTTTATTTAATTACTATAAACAATTATTTTTTTAATAATAAGAGTATTTTAGTAAACAGTCTTTTTTAATATCAAAATAATTTATTATATTTTTTAATATATGTGAAAAACGATATTTATTTAAAATATAAGTAGTATAAATGCAATTATCAATAAAGTTATATATTAAAATTGTTAAACACTAATATCCTTGGATGTAAAATTTATTTTAAAATTGAATGTAAGTTAGGACTTGTAGGATTGACCAGTAGGAAAGAGTCCTTTTATGTGTAGTTGAGATTTGTACATTATATATATTATTTCTAATTAAATGAATGACAACTACCGAAAATTAATTAATATTTATATATAATTTTAAAATATGGGAAATTGACAGCCAAGTTTTGTATTCTGAAACATGTGGAATGATCCATCCATTGATTAATTAATTAATTAACAAGTTTCATCATCACAGGATTTCTGTATGGTTAATTAAGACATACATTATTTTTTATAGTGATTGCATTTTTTTATATTTAATTATATAGTTATAATGAATAAAAATATATTATACAAGTTACATATACAAATAACTATAAAATATATATACACAAAAATAATTTCAGATAAAAATTAAATAAATAACATAGCAATAATTGATTTTAGTAAATAAATAAATAAAACTTAATTTAAATATTAAATAAAATTAATATGTACCTGATTTTATCTATATATTAATTAAAATTAAAAATAATTATTAATTAAAAATTATTTTATATATTAAATAATATAAAAAAAATAATTCTGCTCGACAGATTGACTCAAAATTGAGGTATCTCAACTTGTTAAAGAGAGAGAGAGAGAGATGGGGGTCTTATCTGTAAATGCCAATTGGTGATGGGTTTTTGACATTTTTGTCAAATAGTGTCTGATTATGATAGAAAGGTTCTAACTTTTAGATCATAAATGTTACCAAAAAGTTTCTCAATTACCATTTCTAACTTCATATAAAGATTTCAATTCATTATCTATATTTTCACTTCTTGTGGCTCTATTTCATTTAATGGTCTCATGCACAAACAAACTCCAAATCACTATCCCAAATGATTCTATTCCCATGTTTGAGAAGAATCAATTCTTAGTATTTATTTTCTTAATTGATTCTCTACTTATCCTTACATTTATAATTATACAGCTAATAGTTATGCTTGTAGATAAAATAAATGAAATTGAGTTAATATATGAAAATCATTTTAAAATTATTTCAATTGCTCATTAACCTTTTAGCATTCACAGGTTATTCATTTAAATTATATAAGTGTTTAGATCCTCAATTAAAAATTAAAAATTTATTTATTAAATTAAAAATATAATAATAAATTAAAATTTTAATTTAAAATCACTTATTTAAGTGTCTGATAATAAAAATAAATAATAAATTTTAAGTTTAATTAAATTTTTTATAAATATCAAAATTAATTTATTTCAAAAAATATTTTTGATAAAAATATTTTTTAAAATAATATTTTTTTTATTACTCGTAATCACAGTTACATGTTTAAAAGTTTTTTTACATGATAAGATTTTAAATTTAATTTTCAGTTGTTAAGAACATAATTAATAATTAAAATTTACCAAAACACTATAGATTTTAGATACTAATTCAAAATGAAAATTCTTACTCTGGGACATATTTATTATTCATTTTTTAATATATTTAACTCAACTTGCATTAAATTTAAAAATAAAGGAAACAAAGATTGGGAATTGGGATGATAAAGTCAAGCAAAAGTAAATAATTGAGTATAATATAATATATCCAAAGCTTGGTGGGGTTCCACAATGTGCTTGATGAGCTCATTTCCCATGAGTCTATGACAACATTTTCTGTTGGGTTGAGAAAATGGGTTACAAAAATGTTAGAAAAATCTGTTGTTTTGAGCCCAGCTTTTGTAACTCTGATTCACATCAACAACCCCAACACACCACAAGCTTATTAGATTATCACTGTTATTTATAATTTTTCATTTATGTATAATAGTTTTTTAGCCAAGTTGTAGGTTCAGTTCACAATATTTAGATTTAATTCAATTCAAATTTAAAAAAAAAAAAATCATAGATAAATTTACCCTAAATATTATGTATTTTAGTAATTATATTATATTTTTTATTTTGTGCCAATTCTACTTAATTTCGAAACTTATTTATAATTTTATTGTTAAATAAAATTTATTAAGTAAAAGACCAAAAAAAATAAATTAATTTTTAGAACTTATTATATCATATTATTAATTTATGTTTTAAATTTAAATTAATTAAAATTTTTAACTTTATAAATTTGATTAATTAAATTAATAATTTTATTATTAGCAATTTACCGAATTCCCAAAGTTAAAAAAAAAATAATAATTAATTTCTATTGAGTATGATATAATAATTCTAGCATTAATTTTATTTTTTTCTTTTAAATTAATATGAAATTATTATTATTATTTTCAATTTAATTTTAAAATAAAATTATAATTAAATTTTTAAATCAAAGTAGAATTAATAAAAATAAAATATATAATATACTTGCAAAACCACACAATTTAAAGATAAATTTATCTATTAAACTAAAAAATAATAATAACTTGAATTAAGTTCAGTATCGTAACTCTTATGATAGGTTCGAAACTTTTATTTGATTTGGTAGTCCTAAACTGAGTTTTTATATAAAGGAAAAAAAAAAAAAAACTCACCATCTTATACACCAAATTAATGTCAAATTAATATTTAAATTTTTTTTTATGAACATATCCATTATTTTGCCTAATATAAAGACACTATTATTCTTTTTACTTCCAAATTTAATTATATACACCTAATGCACCCAGCTCCAATCCGAGTTGTTACTACAGTGCTTCTCTGGCCAACAAACCTATGGGTAGAAGCGATGTCCTCGGTCGCACCATCTACATATCCTGATTATTAGCACTAGAGGTATAAGACCTTACAATATGGTAAGAGTAGTAAACAAATATGTCACACATGCATTTCCAGATTCCCTTGCAAGTTAATCTTCTCGATTGGACACCTTACACTTAAAAACAAAAGAAAATAATTTGTTCAAGTGATGGAAAAAAAAGAGAAAAGAAAAAAAAAAGGGCTAACTGAACAAGAATGATATCAATGCAGCCTTGTCAGCTCTTCCACTCTCTTGCAAAGCTCCTCTACTGAAACATTCATTGCCTTGGAAATCTCATCCATCCGACTTCGGCTGAGATCAAGGAATGATTCAATTAAATCTCCATCCAAGAAATTTTTGGCATCCACTGTTTTCTTCTCATTGTTGAATGATCTCCATTGCTCATGGCTCAACCCTCCAACACCCTTTATCACCTTCCTTAAGTTTGACTGGAGTTTATCCAAAAAGATATATTGCTCATGAGGTAGTGATGCAATAACTCCAATTACGCCGTTAACAGTACCAAAAATAACAGTTGGGATTTGGCCAACGTCAGAATCTGGCATGCGCATGACAAGGGAACCATGTTGGAATCGATTCACAAATTCTCCAAGGTGATACTCACCAACCACCTCAAGACGGCCTCTTTCCTCATCAGTGGCACCTTCACTGTTCTTCCGAACTGTGAATAGGTTGAAGTTATTTTCTGCACCCAGGTAGATGTCATCATCAAGAATCTCAACAGCTGACATCCAATTTGCATTATAGTCACGAGCTCGCTCCTCAATAGCACCTTCCTCATGCTGAATGCAGGTAAGAAAAGCATGTCATGTGAGGAAATTGTGTAGCTATATGTAAAAACTAAATTGCTAGCTCAGAGACACGGTCAAACAAGTGATTAGGGTTAAAAAAAAAATTAAAAGAGAGAAGAATGGTTTTTCTGTAGCAAATTGGAGAAAATTTGGAACGATCATGATTTTGAGGTATAGAAAACAAGAGCAATGCCAATCATTCAGTGGGTTAGCTTGGTGGGATGTATCACGTACTTGTGTTTGATGGAATTTTACTTACCTTGTAGATTAGCAAGGAGATTGATTTCATCAGATCACCAACAACGATAAAATCCCCACGAGTTTGAACGTAAAGCGCAAGTATGTGGCCATGATGTCCACATTCAGACTGCAGCTCACGGGAACCATCATCTCGAAGCATCCACTTGTATAACTGGATTTTCTGATTGATAGCAGCTAACAATTTGCCATTGAAAGCATTCAAAGAGTAAACCGCGCCCTTAGTTTCCTTCTCAGTAATAAGCTGCAACTTCCCATCTTCAACCACGAAAACCAATATTCGACCCTAAAGAAGACAACAAGAGTATAAGTCGTCTTTGCAGCTCTTTTTCATTTTCACTTGAAAAAAAAGAATGATAAGTCATCTTTACAGCTCTTTTTTTTTACTTGAAAAGAAAAATGACAAGTTGTCTTTACAGCTCTTTCTTCTTTTACTTGAAAAAAGAAATAACGGTATATATGTTTTTTTCACCTTAGTCGGCTCATTTTCCTCCGGCAAAACATAAGCAGTCCCGACACAATAGTACACATTAGTGTCATCAGAAAAGGAGCAGCTCAGTATGGAGCAGCCATACTCAAATGGGTCAAGTTGGTATGTTGATATGAATTCAAAGGTTTGGTCGTCCAATAAGCGAATAAAATGTGTCTCAGATTCTTCTGCACTAGATTGGTTTTTAAAACTACAAATCGCAAAAGTCCGGGACTGTTCCTGATGACAGATACGCCGTGTTTGTTCTCCCAACGGAATAGAGCGGATGTGAAGCTTTTGAATATCATCAATGGTGCCGATAGTAAGTTCACCTTCTTTTGCAATTGCCAAGCTGTTCCACAATAAACCACAAATTGGTGAAAACTGAATTTATTTTTCAGAATAAGAATAAGAACACCTGAAACCACGACACCTCATGTCAGGGCAAATACAGTTAAGAGCTTACTCTATTCTGGTAATAGGGAAAGTAAGCCCAATCATCGTGCAATTTCAAATCCTTGACTACGTAACATATCAACAGAAAGTCCAGATCCTCATCCTAGTAAATAAAAATGCCACTAGTTGGATCAGAATCATATACTCAGAGTTCACAAAGATGTATTTTCCTGCCACCTATTTTGGCAGTGTGACTAAATGGAATGACAGTTTTGAACTCTTAAGCATTACAAGATGAAGAAATTCACCAACAGGCTACTGCTGCATATTTTCAGCAGAAATTTCTGTCCCATTCCAGATATGATCACTGGAATAGCTCCATACCTATGCTGAGGCTAATCACACAACAAACCATGCATTACAAGGGGTGTCTTATTTTTTTACTTTGCAGCCCACACCCACCCCAGCCCAATCCAACCCCCTTCCTCTCTTACCTCAAGGGAAGATTTGCAGATATTTGTGGGGTCAGATAAGATATCTAGACCACCTGAATTGCAGACAATTTGTGAGGCATTTGATGTACATTATGCATACAATGCGAGGCAGAAGCTCGAGAATCTATATTTCTCAGTAAAATACACGAAGTAGGAAAATAACAATATAATAAAAGGACAACATAAAATTTACCTGTCTGGGAAAGCAGCAGAGTTGAAAGGACACATATGACTAACTTCTTTCAAATTTACGTTACTATACAATAGTTTCTTGTTACTGCTGTAGATGACAGTTGGTCTATCTGATGCAGCAAATACATGGGTGGTGTTCTTGGATGAGAAAGTACGGAGTGTTATAGGCTGTGTCCCTAAGGACACCTTTTTCCTATCCGTTAACTCGCCAGTATTCAAATTCAATAGGTAGTTCAAAAGATGACCATCTCCAAGTGCACATAACAAGTAAGATATCTGAACAAGGATAAAGAAATGAGTCAAAGAAAAGGAATGAGAAACTAGAAGAATAAAATACACTTTAAAACACCCTCTTTCTTTACTGACTCTACCTTTCCACTTGACATGGCATAATCTCATGTCATTATTCAAAACATCAGTGAATTTTTTACATGGTAACATCAGGTGGAACAAGTAGTCAGTTTGTGTGTCACTAGCAAATAAAAAATGACAAACCAAAACAACATAACAAAATTCTGAGTTTGCAATTTATCATCAAAGTAGACAAATAATCTGATTTGGCCAATATATTTTCTTTGATGGTCAAATGATGACATAATGGTACTTGTCAAATTTCTGCAATTTTGTTCTTGAACGTTACTTCCAAAGACAATTTCTTTGCCTCAGTTATTATCATACTTCCAATGCAAATAGATAAGTCCTTTGTACATGTGAGAGAATGTATGACATAAATAGATCAACAAAAATGCAAGATTGAAAGTGAAGGAAGTTCAAGTATGAGCATACCCCTTCAAAGGAACACAGAAGAACAGAACGAGGAATTATCTCTCCTCCCAAATGCTCTTTTGTTATAAGATTTAGGTCAGGTAACGAAAATATCCTGACACTTATATCTGTCCACATTCCAACTGCAGCTAGCTGACTATAGTTGGGATTTTCACTAATGGGGTTAATGTCAAGGCATGATATCTCATATTCCAACTGAGCGTGTTTTACCTCTGTCAATGTTCCATCACCAATTTCCAGATAGACTAAATGACCACCCCCAGTAGCCAATAAAACCTGTCATAAAAGCAGTGCGATATTGAAATACATTTATAATTATATAACCTCAGAAGAAGAGTGAAAACCTAAGTTATTGGCAATTGTTCATGAGAATACACATTAATCCATGATCCGATATACAAACAAAAGCAAAACAAATTTAAATCTTCACGAATTACACTATAAATAAAACCACCTAACTTGCAACTACTAAAGTCAAATCCAAAAGATGATGCCTTTTAATTCAAAGGCAAATATATTCAATTATCTGATAAGACAGCTACAAGCACATTAAAGATCCAAAGCTCTATTAACTCAAAATATAAACAAACAGGAATTCTCATCACCAAAGAGCTTTGATGTGCATCAGATTACATAGCTCGTTATTTTCTTAAGTAGATTGGGGGGTTTAAGCATGAAATAGTGTACATGAGAACAAAAAGACTTGAAGCAGAAACAAAATAAGAAGGCTTAGATTTGCCTTAATCATGTTTCTATTGTAACTTTATCAACATGGGTCTGACATGAGATAATCATGTTACATCAAACATTGATGCGTCAACCTACCATACACACTTTTGACCTGGAGAATTTAACTATCTAATAATATACAAATTGATTTTCTTTTCATGCATATTTAATGCTCTTGTTTAAAATATCATTTTTAAAGGACTTCTAAGGTTGAGCTCATCATTTTTAAAAATATAGATAAACTAACCAAGGAAAAGAATAGCAACAAAGCAAGTCTTTATGCATGCTGATTGAGTGAGTTGAATTGTGTCGAGTGATTTTAACATATTGAAAAATTACACAGATTACACTAAGTATACTGTATTATTTATTTAAAAGTGGATTACACAATTCCCATTGAAGTTCTAGATATAGGAAAAGAATTTCAGCGAGAAAAGATACCCAAGTTTTAGATTCACTTGAGCTACCATATGAACATTTTGTTATCCCAGAATTATATACTATTTTTATGATATATTTAATCTTTTAATATACACCACTGAAATCATTTTTTAGATCATTCCAACTTTGCTTTATGATGCATGTACATATTCTAGATATAGATGCCTGGAAGCCTATGCAACAGTGCAAACAAAGAATCTCTCTAGGGATTTTATTGTAATTAAAATTTTTTTCATGTTGTCAAGCTTTCTAGTTGCTTCACATCTTCTGATGTGGCTGCCTATTAAATGATGATGATGATGATGATTATTATTATTACAAATTCACGCAAACAATACAGATTATATTATGTTCCATTACCTATGACCTGGTAATTGGTAAACCAAACTTCCAAACACAGTCCTGGAAATCATGGAAACAAACCTGGGTTGCATTAGCAGTGGCAACATTAATTGAATAACCTGATGGAGCATCCCACTGCTGCTGGAGCTCCCGTGTTGTAGAACTGACCAGTCTCACACAGCTTGAAGTGACCTGTCAGGTAACCAATTAGACAGCACACATTAAACACAACACTGATAAATGATACATAAATTAGTACTTGTCATAGGATCCATAGGATAATATATTTTCAGAAGATAAGGATTGATTTGAGTAAATTAATAATCACAGAAAAATACTGCGGAAGTTTATGTATTTAAGAAAAAAGTAAAACATACTTGCACAAGCTGATTGTAGACAGCATAATGGCAGAACAAAGTCTGAACTTGTGAACAGAAACCCTCTATTTCAGTTTCTTCCAACTCGTCCTCCATGTTCATTGCCAAAATTCGAGTCTCGCTTATAAAACTAACAACCAGGAAGGTGTCAAATGGATCATCCGTGGAAGATCTTAATGACCACATTCCTTTGATTCCTTGAAGCTCTACAGATGCCTAAAACATATGGTGGTCAATACATTATCCAAGAACATGTCAATGCATGAGCTGAGCAGACAGAAAGAGTTAAAATAAGGCAACCTGTTCATTGATTCCTATTCCATTTCGAACAATGCGAAGAGAACCATCCTTATATGCTCCAGAGCAAGTTACAACCTGACCTTGGCCTTGCCTCTCAAGGTCCACCACACAGAAATCAACAATTGGCCCCAAATTGACATAACTTTCCAAGACTTCAACATACGAACCTTTTGAATCAGGTTGTAGATTTAGCTTTACAAGCTGCATATGACAATTATATATTGTTATCATTCCAATACGGCAATGAAGTTAAAATAATAGCAAAGCAAAATGAAAATGTTACACTAACATATCCAAATTACTTTTCATACATAGGTGCAAAGCAAAGAAGGTCCATACTATGCAATCATGGGCCTTGTATTTCATTGACAATTTGGACTTAAATTATTCTCGAGTTTTATAAAATAACAAAAAATATAGAAGATCTACAATGTTAGGCTTTCAAAAGTGATAAAAATAATAGAAATCAACAAAATCCCTTGACCGAAGAAACAACAAAGACGGCATAATCCCCTACTATGCCCCTGCCAGTGCCATCAAAGCTAGTGCAACACCTAACAGTGACTTCTATTTTTAATTGTTCCCAATCTGATTTTCATCAATTGTGTGTTTAAACTTAACATAGGTAATGTCCATGTTCAGTAAACATAGTTAAAAATCCCCAGTTATAAAGATTCTCTCAATAAATTAATAGAAACACTAATAATAAAAAGTAACAGCCCCAAATTCATTACTGAACATTAAAATAAACAGCTAATATCTACCACACCTGTGAATCTCCATAGCTTGAACCAATATATACAACTGCATTGTCAAGATATGATATTGTAGATGCAATAGAAGTTTCTCCCAAGAGCTCAATTTTGAGCCCAGTGACCCTGCAAAAAAAGTGTACCCAGTCTTGAGAAGATTTACAATTTGTGAAGAGTTCTAAATTTTATATCATTTCCTATTAAAATTTTTTTTTTATCATTGTACTATGTTCATTATAATTATGTGATAGAAGAATCACTTACTTTTCTTTCTCATGAGTTATAACAAGAAGGTGAAGTAATCCAGCATGATCGCCGAGTAAATACCTAGAACCATCAGCGTCAACTCTCCCATATGCTTTTGTGATGGACTAGAAGCATATATGAAACATTGGTAAGGGAAAAAAAATGTAATACGCAAAGAGATTAGTGATTCGTAGTGAAACTGGCCAGTAACCTACAGGTCTTATTGGGATTGCTCTAAATGCACTTGCACTGCAATAAACAATTGTTTCTTCTCCAATAATAAGGACACCACAGAGAGGTGGGGGCACTGGTATTAGCAAATCAGCACCATTATCAAGATTGTTCTGAGACCATGGACCCTCAACAAAATCTTTATCTTTCAGAGCAACCTCATATGTTTTAACATGACGAGCATCTTTATTATCCTGCAGCAGTGGGAACAATTTAATGAGGCCACCCAATGAATACCAACCGATGTAAACATACGATTACATAACAGAATTTGATTCACAAAGGGTATATAGGTCTCCTAGGAAGTAGCAGATCATAACAGTGGCAACAATAACATTTCCGTGAATGCTTTTGTCTGTTTTCCTGCATGGACAATATTAATAAATTTACTCAAAGGGCCCACACAAAGATCAACACTAAGTAGCCGGAGTGTAAGAGAGACGAATTAAAGGAACCAGAAAGAAATATAAAGAAGGAAAAGAAAATAAACCAAGCTACTAACTATTATTAAGTGCCCAATATCAACAGATGAGTTGAACTAGTCAACAGGAGAAGAGGTTTAGAGTGTAATATTCCAACCATCAAAATAGGATGTAGGAACTTGTGAAAAGATCAGATATGTGGAGGACATGCTTGCTCCTTTGGCACTTGCTAGAGATGTCGGAATGCTCTAGAGTACTTATGAATCGATTCTTTGAATGTAGAGAAAACTCTCGCATATTGTTGATACCAGGTTTTAAATAATGGAATCAGAAAAATGGTAACGGAATTGTGGAATCAGTCTGAATTGTGCGCCACTGCTGTGAATTCTTAAAGCCATTTGCAAAACACTCAAATCAACAATAAACAAGAATTCAGTAAAACACAAGTTCAAAAACAAAGAATTTTATATAATATGCAAGATATCAAGTCAATAGTTGGATGAGTCGCGAAAATGGTGGTTTCTCTTGTTTCATCCATCATAACATAATAGTGGGATAAAATTTTATAATGAAAAGGCCGAAAAGTTTTGAAACGGCTGTTATTAGAAACCCTGGTTGAGACACATTCAACATATAATGGACAGTTTGGGATTCTAGTTCTTGTTTATGTGCTATCAGATGATAACAGCTCCTTTCTAACATTATTACCAAAAACACATATAATAACTTCAATTAGGATAATGAAATGCCAAGAAGATTAGTATATCAAGACAATTAGAAGAACACTAAGTCTTCAACAAGAACAAAGATATTCAAGGAAAAATGGGGGACCTGGTAAAGTACAACAATTGTGGGTTTTGAACAACCATATAGAAACTTGATATCCAAAACTTGAAGTTCCTCCAGCCTGAAAATAAGAAAGCATATATATTTGAATTTTAGGCCAATAATAAACATATAAAATCAATATTGGCATTAGCTGACAAAATTGCAAAGAATACACTTGATGTCTATTGGAATGAAAGTAACTACTATTTCCTTGATATCTATATTTAATGCCTTATAATTAATTCACACTGATCATCCAAGCTGAGTAAACCCAAAGAAAGATTAAACACAGCCACAACCAGCTAGTCCATAGCTATTGCTTTATAAGCAATGTCTCCATAGCAATATGTAAAATGGTCCAACTATATGAAACTGGAGGGAATCCCATGTGAATCCTTATGTATTAGGCAGGAATAGAACTTATTTTAGGTAACAGATGAGCTTCTTGTCAAGCAGCCTCGTCAAATAAAAGTTGGTAGACAAATATACTTGATTCATAGCAATCATAGCTAAACAACATATAGAAAATTAATAAATTCATATGTATGTACGTGATAGGTCATAGGTCAATAAGTTGATTTGCTCAAAAAAACAATGTAGAGATCACAACCCTATAAATAAGGAATCACAAGCACAATCAAAAGAAACCCTCACATTTGAGGTACTAACAATTTGACCACCTGAGGCACTGCTATGCTTGTAAGAGATTTTTTATGGTTATTTTTTTTTCCACAGAAGGGAAAAAAATGGAAATTTGAGATAACTCCCAAGTTTTGACAAAATCCCAAGTTCAGAAGGAAAGAATTAACAGGCTATAAAATCCAACCTATCAAGACCCTGCTAAACCAAGCTTACTATAGCACGCAATTGTTAGAGCAAAGTTGACTCCAGTTTCTCAACAAAGAAAAGTTGTTAAGAAAAGACTATTAATAGAAGACACCAAAAGGGGCTGTTAACCATGTATACTGAATATATACTCTCAAGGGGGCTCAAGTCTCCATAGGGAAAAAAATATTATACACATTTTCAAAAGCAAAATTATCACAAATAGGACCTTGTCATCCAAAAATGCAAGCATATAACAATTTTCCTTAGCAGTTATCCAACAAATTATATTTCAAAAGCTAAAAATTCCTTTCTTTTCAAGTTATCCACAAAATACCAGCAAAATACCATCCCAAATCTCTTTACATTCAGTTCTGCAATGAGAGCCCTCTAAGCATTAAGTTGCATCTCCAAATGCTTTGCATGGGAATTGATCAAATTGGTAATAAACTAAACACCAAAACAGTTCTTACCCATTCACAATGTGGGATTAAATGATTCACAACATCCTTATCCTTCTAACAAAGAAAATTACACTTTTACTCTGTATTTTACTCCTCGTCAAATAGTCAATCATTGAACCCCTCTCCCACAACAATGCTTCCCATGAAAAAATTAATAGAAGAAAATCACAAACCTCAAAGGTTATAAGAAAACAAAATCCTCCCAAACCCTCCCTCATATGCTTCCATAGATCAGAGCATGTGGAAACCTATTAACTCCAAAACTTTGCCCAATGCTTTTCTCCTATACCTATGGAATTAAATCAGAATCATAATCCATACCATTTTTGGCCTTCCATTGTTAATCAAAATATTTAAAGAAGGTTATGAAAATGCATAGGTAATGACCAATGTGGCTGTTGCATAAAGGTAATGGCCATTACCAACTGTTATGTAAAGGTCATAATAGTTTTTGCAGTTTTTGTCATATATTATATAGTAAATAATGCTCAAATATTTTAAATATTCAACATCAAATTTAATTTTACTAGCCAAGAGCTAAAAGCTAGTGCACAAGACTATATTTATAATCTTCAGGTTTTCTTTGCAAAAATCTAAGTAAAATTACTACCTTTTTCAGATTCTTATGAATAATTTTTTTGAAATTATTATTACTATTTTCCAAAATATTATGAGTTATGACACTCCTTTTAATTCCCATTTATTTTGCTTTGAAGTTTGAACTTGATTATTAAATAACAAATATAAAATATGATTATGCTCAAAACTTAGTTGTATTTTTTCAATTTTAGTCAAATGCTAATCTATGGATACAAATATAATTTGCAATTCCTCAAAAAAATATTTGTGTGACAACAGCCATGGCCTTTGGTTTACATCCACAAAGGCCACGGCCATGTGCAACCTCTATGATCAAATCTATTTCTATACCATTAACATCCATACTCATTTTCCTAGGAGCTCCATTTAGAACTGTTGAACAGTTAATCCACAGACACACCAAACAAATCAAAAGGACTACCCAGTTATCTTCTTAGTTAACATACAAAAAACTTGTGCAAATAGTAATTTGTAAGGTATTAGTGATCAGAAACCAGTTTATTCATAAAAACATACAATTCCATTAACCAGTACAATGTGAAATTATATACCTTATGTTAAAGGCCTCTTTGAGCAGCCCTTTGTTATCGAAAGGAATAACCTGACAAAAGAGAAAATCATGGTTAAATGATCACTCTTGAGATAAAAACCTAAAGAGCAAATACAGAGAACGGAACACTCCAAAGGAAAAAGGAGCAAACTTCACATAGTAATGGGAAAAATTAAAGTTGAAATTAGCAGAAACAAAACTGTGCACCTTGAACAACCCATCATACAAATGGAGTCCAATTAATCTACAATCGGGATCAATTATTCCAATCTGCAGAGAGAAAGAGATTAAGTTTGTAGGATGAAGTATGCTGTTATCCCCAGTGAAAAGCAATTCACACAAACACCCAACAAAAGGATAATTAACGGCTGCAGAAATTGATGAAAGACAGAAAGGAACCCAGAACTATGTGATTACCTGACCATTGTCTGTCGGACGACCTATACGGTCCGATACATCTCCCATTGCTCTACAAGAACAGGGAAAAAACTAGTGAATGCACAAACTGTGATGAAAGAAGTCCATAGATTACACCAAATATGGAGACTCATCTAAAGATAAAGAAGTAGAAATTTGGATCATGGATCAAATTCCAACTTAAATGAGAACGAAAGGAGACAAATCTGTCCAGAACAAAAGATGTTGATCTGTCCAGGTATTTCCTATTTTGTTATATAAGTTTTTTCTTTTTTCCCCTACTTAATTCATTTAAGATGTCTGAAGAACCTTACATAATAACAAACCCAGAAGAAGACAATAAATTCAAACAATCGCTCATCCCAGCTCATACATCACATCTTTATTCCCTCTTATGCAAAAATCCAGGAATAACCAATAGTTATGAGAAGTGTCTTTCCAATCAAACAAGAACCACCATGTCCGTGCATGTTATTCCTTCATATGAGTCATCTATCTATTAAATCCTTCAGGCTTAAGAGAATCCACCACCAGTTTTATTAGCACATCCTCAAACCCAATAAATTCAATAATAAAGATCATACAATTTACATATAAAACTATAAAATTCCATCACCCACTCATTAAAACCAAAAGAGATATAAATGAATATCGTGCCTATTGGAAAAAATTCTCCTCTAAATGAAAAGGGAAGAGACTACTCTTTCGTTCTCTTAAAGCTTGATCAAGAAAAGAAGACAGGTTACAACAGGATCTTTCAACTAAAATCAGAAAATATTACACAAGAAAACCCAAGTGCCTGTAAACAAATCAATAGCAAAGGATTTCAAAAATAAAATAATTCCTTTAAAAAAAATGGCAGAAAACCCTAACCCAATATTGGCCACTCTCAAAGATTTAGCACTGAATTTTTCCAATTAAGTAAAACTCTTACTGGTGGACCAGCCAATAGCAAACCAGACAACATAGATGTTTAGAATGTGAATGTCTCATGACCCACTCACAGAATCTGTGATACAATTTCTCAATATTGTACTGTCAAACTGTCACAAGAAGCACACAACTGTTGCCAAGGTGTGAATGTCTAGAATGAATGCACAAGCACTCAGAATTCAACTTGTCAAACACCCAATTAAAAACTCAACATTCAACCAAAAAAAAAAATATATTAATATTTGATTTCTTCACATTTAAACCTTGTAATAAGCTCTGATGTCTCAGCATCCCACTGTAGAACACAGAATTTGTATCTTTCTGTAGCAATAAATAGAAAATCCTGTGCTTCACCCTGTTACAAAGCAATAACAAACTTTTAAAAAAAAATCTATCTAGGAAGATAAGAAATAAATAAGTACAGATACTCACATGAGGACGGAAAAGTTCAAGTGTCGCAATTCTTCCATATATCGGAACATCTAACATAGGCTGCATAGAAAGATTTTCATTCATTTCTAAATTTGTATGTTTTACTTCAAGAAAAAATCCTCCAAATTTCATTTTTACAAAAGGAAAGTTTAATATGAAAATAAAAGGGGGGAACAATAAAGACATAATTATGCAGCCATGTAGAGAACGGAAAACATTTAATTACCTGTAACCCCTGAGGAGTAAGCAAATGGATCTCGATGCGAGTGCATTTCCTGAAAGCATACTAGCTTATGAATAGACAGCTAACTCATAGAGATACACTTATAAACATGAAATGTCACTACTACAACGAAAACTAATAGGTTGGGACTAAAGCAAAATACAAAGAAATTGAATCGATAATTAACAAGGTAAATTATGAAGCATATCTGTACTGTAATTGTGATCATAATCACTTTAAGATTAAGATTGAAATTGTTTGGCTACTGTTAAACTCATTATGGATCATAATGCAAATGTAATGCCAATTATGACATAAAATATAGATAATTCCACTATATTAACATTTTTAGTACTTTTGCCAAAAGAATTAACAACTGCTATACTAATTTTTTGAAATTTGTTAGAGCTTGCAAAAACCCTAAAAGACAAAAAAAACAATCTGATAAAAAAAAATAAAGAAACGTAGAAACGATAAAAATGAATAGATATATAGAAAAGGATAAGCAAAAAAGAAGGGATTACGCGATAATGAGATTGAGCTCTTGAGGACTAGTGAAATTGCCGACACAAGAGTGGGTAACGTTCGTAGGCTTCTGAGCCGTCACCACGTAGTTCCATATACTCATCTCTTCTCTCTCGCTCAATGGAGGAGCCCTAGCGCTCTCTCTCTCTCTCTCTCTCTCTTACTATCTCTATCCCTGAGCTTTGTGGGCCTCTGCGACCTCTCTTTATTACAGCAAGTACTAGAAGCTGAAAAAGTGAAGCCTAAAATACAAATGGCTTCAATTCAATTCTCAATTTATCCGACGTCGTTTCTTCTTAGCACCCTTTTTTTTTTTTCATGGATCAAAAGTTGGGGAAAATACCCAATTCAGTACCTACATTTTGACCAAATGTTCAATTTAAGTAATGTATAATAAATCGATCCCATTTTTTTCTTAAATTCAATTTTTTGTCCAATTAAGAGCTTCCTCCATTAATTACATTCACTGTATTAATTGTGAAATCTATTTATATTTTTTTATTTAATAAAAATATTAAATTAATAAAAATCACATTTTTAATTAATAAAAATTTTAAAATTAAAAATAATTATTTTTTTAATTAATAAAAATCACATTTTTAATTAATAAAAATTTTAAAATTAAAAATAAAAAATAAAAAATTGAATGAAACCCATATTATCTGGGTTTCATTTAGGAGAAAAAAAAGAAAGTTATTGGAAGTTATTGGATTTGAATCAGCTCTCTTTGACTGACTTCCTATATCATAAAGAGCAGAAAAATTAGAGCATTAGAGATTTCTTTGTAGATCAACTCTTCTTTCCTCTGCATCTACGAAATAGTCTGATTTGACTGAAAGAGAAATCGAAAATAAAAACTCTCTACACAAATCTTTTCAAAGCAAACACTAAAATCCCAAATTCTAAAATCTTAATTAAAAAAAAAACATAGATATGATAGGTTTTCTTTATATACCCAAAAGATAATAGAAGCGAAGAACGAGTTCTTCTTCATCGGGAGTGATTTAGCAATGTTTATAAATGGATTGGAGATGGCAACAGTTCCTATAACAAAGAAGTCCAGCTCTTTTGAATAAGGTAAGCTATATTCCTTCTCCTTCTTTCTTTATGTAGTTTGCAAGAAGTTAATCTTGTTTTGATTCATCTTCTTCTTGTGTCCGTGGTGTAGTTTTGCATTTATCATCGCTACCGCATCTTCTCCGCTATTGTAGATATATTTATTAACGGGTTTCTCATCTTCCTTCTTTAATAAAAGAAAGTAATATATTGTATATTTGTTGAGTTAAGTTGTGGGAAATGAGATTGAATTTTTTTCTAATTTTTTTGATGTATGATTGATAAAGAAACCTATATTAAGTCCATATAATCTAGGTTTCATTCAATTTTTTATTTTTATTTTTTTAATTTTAATATTTTATTAATTAAAAATATAATTTTTATTAATTTAATATTTTTTATTAATTAAAAAAATATAAATGAATCATATAATTAATACAATAATTAATGAAGAAATTCCTTAATTGGACCAAAATTTGAATTTAAATAGAAAATTTGACCGATTTATTCTACGTGATTCAAATTAATCATTTGACTAAAGTACAAATTCTGAATTTGTTATTTTTTCCAAAATTGAAATTAACTCCTTTTTTTGTATGTATCCAATTTTATTGATAATTAATTTTAGAATTAAATTGTTTTTTTATTAAATTTAAAAAATAATTTTATGGCAAGTTTCGTTCTTGAACTTTTAATTTCTAATCAATTAGATCTAATTTTTAAATAAAAATAAAAACTTAATTTTTATTTTTATTTTTACTTTTACTTTCAAATCATAAATTCACATTCATTGGTTTTGATTTTTGTTTCTAAAAGATAATAATTATTTGGATTGATGAGTTGTAATCTATTTGAATCACTTCTTGTTGCTGCATTTTTTAAATGTGCTCATATAACATTTTAAATGGGGGGTGCTATATTTTTAGGCCAAAACCTTTTAGGGTATTTACAATTGATATGGATTATTATTATAATAAGTATATAAATAGTTGGTATAAGTAAATGAAAAAATGAAATTGTATTTGACTTAACTATATATATAGAGAGAGAGAGAAAAAAATTATATTAGGTTAAGCTGTTACAAATAACAACTAACGATTTTTAATAATCAAATGTTAACTATAATAAATTATATAATTTAGCATTTTAATTGTAATTTTGAATAGTTCACAATTAGATTTTGAAAGTTAAAAGAGATTGCTTCAGATATTAACTTTACTAATCAATTCATAGTAGTTGTTAAAAGTTCAAATGTTAAAAGGTAGCTTCCAACATTTATTCAAACCAATCCTCAATTTAAATTTATTTTTACTGTATATAAAAGTTGACAAATCATATTATTTTAATTTCAAACCAAAAGTTATATAAATGATTTTTCACATTCTTCCATTTAAGTTGTTTTGCATCTCTCATAAAATTATTGTTTCTATCTCAGGTTTTAGACATTTCATCTACATCTTTATAAATAAAGTCAAACAAAGTAGATATAACTTCAAGTCTTCAACATCCACCTCAAGATTAAATTTTTGGGACCATGTTAAATTGCTTTCATTAAACTAACATGCGGTGGTGAGTTGGTCTACATTCTACAACAACATTTGTTGGCCATTGTTTTGTCCATTTGGTAATAGTAATCAACTCATATGTCTCTGAGTCGAGGGAGCTGCTGTGTATTTTTACATAATAATTTTTGATGTGTTTCATTTTAATTATTTTAAAAATTTTATAAAATTTTTAAAAAATTATATTTTGATAGTGTTTGATGTAATGAATCTATTAATATATTTTTTATGCTAAAAAAAATCATTTGAATAGAAAAAAATATATTAAAAATTTTATGTATTATATTTAACGGTCTAAATTTAACGTATTTATTATACATTTTTAGTTGTCCAAATGATTTTTGTTTAACATAAAAAAATATATCAATAGATTCATTACATTAAATACTATAAAAATATAATTTTTTAAAAAATTTTTAAAAAATTTTAAGTAGCTAAAATAAAACACATCAAGAGCTGTTGTGTAAAAATACCCAACAACCCTCCTCAACCCTAAGTCTATATGTTTAAAATTATTTGTTATTTTAACTTGAAATAACATAAAATAAGTTATTTTTATTTGAGAAATCAGGGAACGAGGAGAGTCTTATCCCTCAAAATCATGTATTTATTTATATATGAAAAGTTGTTTTAATTTTTAATTGGTTTAAGAAATTATATTTTTCTCATAAAATTCTATCTATTTTATAAAATATTCTTTTATATTTTTTCATATTTACACAAATATTTTAATATATTTTAAAAAATATATACATTTAGACCCTCTAATTCTTTTTAAATTTTATTTATTATATATATATTTTAAAAATATATATAAAATCTTGAGTTCTTTAATTTTTATCTTTTTTATTTATATATCATATTATAATTTTTATATAAATATTTTCATAAATAATTATGATACTTAAAAAAAAAAATTAATTATAATGTTGTCTTGATAAACTTAATTTTTTTTGTCTTTTTCATTTTTATCCTGCCTTTATTTTTTGAAAGTTGGTTCCGTCCCATTAATACGATTGTTATTGATTTTTAGTTAATTTTTAATTTTTATTTCTCAAATGTTAAAATTAAATTTATTATTATTTTTTATTAGTATTTTAAAACAGAAAACCATCTGTAACAATAAGAGAAAATCATAAAGAGTGATTTTTCTCTATTTCATCAACCCGATTTTCAAAATACAAACTTTCAGTATAGCAAAATATAAATGAAAAACCAGATACATAAATGATACCAAAAATTGAAACCATTTAATTGGAAAACAATTTTTATTGGATTTTAGTTGTGGTGCACTTGAAAATACAATTTATTAAATATTGTATCCTTGTTAAAAAATTAAAAAATTATTTTAAAAAAATGACATTCCATTTTTCAAAATGAAAAATCATTTTCCATATTTTATCAAACTCGTGATAAAAAAAGAAACCTAAAGAAAAATCTATTATATAAATATTTAGAAAGCCTTTGATAACTCCATTCAGAATTTAAAATTAAAATTTTTAATACTTAATTATTTTAAATTATTTGATAATCTATAGTGATTAAGTTTTAAAATATTTTTTATAATTTAAAAATTACATCACTTATATTATTTAGTACTTAATTTTTTAATTTTATTAAACACCATCATACACACCGGTAGGACTAAGCATGAAATACAGAGATTATGAATCGATCAGAATTTTCAAATAAAAAAATAATAGGGAAAAAATTTTCAAGAACTGAAAAAATAACCGAACTGAAATCGAATTAATATAACATAACGAGATCGGATATATTTTGGTCTACGTATTGAGAATTAAACCGAATCGAATTGTACTCGAATCTTCAAATTTTTTAACAGATTAAATAATTTATATATTTTTATATAATTATAAATTTATAATATATGGTATATATATTATTACTTATACATGTATTTGTATTTATATAATTATAAATTTATAATATATGGTATATATATTATTACTTATATAATATATATATTTATATTTATATAATTATAAATTTATAATATTTTTTATATATATTATAAAATTATATTCAAATTTCTGAATTTCCAAACCGAATCCCCGAATATTTAAATCAAATTGAATACCCATATATCCGAATCAAATTAAAATATATCTAAATTAAAATTACTGTATATTTTCTCTATTTCATTTAATTTTAAAAATTCAAAAATAAAATCCTCAAAAATTATTCAATTCAAAAATTTTCAAATCTATAATTTTACCCGAACCGTGTGCTACCCACCAATGATAAATCAAGTACCAATTAATAGCTGCTAGCCATTATAAATCACTATTGGCCATCACTAATTACAAATGGCTATTATCTTTTTTTTTTTTCTTTGCTATTGATAAAAAAAAAAAATTGAGTTTTCTTTAAGATCCACATATTTTAGGTCTTAAAACATTTAATTATACCATTGTATTATAGTCAATATTTTTTATTTTTATTAAGAAATTAATTTAAAGGCCAAAAGTTCAATTCCACTCATTTACTTTATAGGGATTGAGAAATAGGCGAAGAAGTAATTAAGATTTGGCAAATGGAGAGAGATACCCAAGAGCGGAGATGTTTTCTCTGTAGTGTTTTTGGAATGCTTAAATCATAGACTTTTTACACTGCTAAGCATATATATAACTACCAAACTACTTGTCGTATGGCAAATTAATGAGCATTTACAAGTCCGGATAATTGGCAGAAGAACAAGATTAAAATAAGAACATTAAATTGAGATGCTTAAGAGTTTTATTGTTTTTTACAGAGCACCAAGGTTTTTAAGTCCAAGAACAACACCAACACCAATAATATGGCCAACAGTCCCACAAGCCAAAGTATCAGTAAGAGTGAAACCAGCTGGGTCACCAGTTTGCAACCCAGAATCCCTCACTTCAAGCTTCAATCCTGGAGTGGCTCTTCTGTTTGCTGATGGAGCCAACCCAAATCTCCCAGCAAATAGCATTAAGCTTGTACTTGTCACCATTATCTGTCAAATTAATTGGCAACAAATCCATTACTTACCTCTCATATAAAGCTGTTAAAAATGGTCTAACAATTATTCTCTCTCTATATACGAAAAAACTTCTATAAAAAGAAAATGTATTATGATTTGAATCATTGACTTTCTATATTACATATGTAGACTCGTATCATTTTTACTTGAATGGACAATTTAAATTTTTTTAGTCGATAGTTTAGAAAAAATTTCAGGTGAATTAAATTCATAACATGATATATGGACTAATTAATTTTATTATAGTCATACTCAATTCATATGTGGTAAAAATAATTAAAATTATTAATTTTTTTTTTTAGGATTAAGTGAGATAGAGTTTTAAAGAAAGAAAAACTTTAAGTCGAATTATTTAAAAATTAGTTTTTAAATGAGTTAGATTAAAGTTAGGGACGTGCCCAAACAAATTTTTTTAAGGATTGAGTATCAAATCTATAAATAAATAGATATATTGGCAAACTTAATATGACTACCCTTTTTTTTTTTTTCAAAGGCATGTGGACCTCACAAGGGTAGGTGCTCTCCATAATCCCTAAACTTCCATCCCAAGTGCCGCAAACCCACAACCAAAGGTCATGGGGAGTGGGTACTTTTACCATTAAAGCTACCCCATAATGGCATATGACTATTCAATTATTAGACTAAGAATTATTAATATTAATTTAAAGATAATGAAAAGCTTACCAAATTTGTAGGTGAACCAATAAAATCCATGCGAGTACACAACGCTCCATTTCCCTTTCGCCTCATGGGTTGAACTGCTGCCTGCATAAATAATTATAGTTTAGTACTTTATATTACAAAACAGATATTTGATTATTTAATTATTTATAATTATTATTATTAGCTTAATAGCAAACCTCTATTTACTATAAATGTAATTATTTAAGCAACTTGTGTAATTTAAATAATAAATAACAATAAAAGAGATCACTAACCAGGGATTTAACAGGGGCAGAAGATAATTGGGGTTTGAGGCCATTGAATTGAGGGAGAGTGGTCATCATAGAGGCTGCCATTTCCACTCTTCTGTGTCTCTCTAACTCTCTTTCTTTTATAATTTTATAATTTTTTTGGGATCTAAAAAGCAAATATAAAATGAGTAAGCAATTCTTAACCATAGCCACATGTGCAATTTGTGGCTTTAGAATGTTAGGACTGGATACACTTAGATACTCATTGCTGACATGGCACTATGCTATAGGGTTTTTTACTCAATTGGATAAGGTTTTTGGATGTTTTGAGAAATCCTGCAACGTTGCAATTATAAAAGTAAAAAAAAAAAAAAAAAGAATTTCAATTTCATGAGCTGACCTGGACATTTTTGTGGCATTGAATGGGTTTGGGTTTGGGCTTGGATTTGGGTTAGCCCATTGTTGAATGAACGCACGCTTTTCCTTTATTGGGCCAATTAAAATTTCAGTCATTGAGCCTTGGTGGTGGATCAAATTTATCTGGACCGGTGGATCCCTCTTAAGTGTTGTAGCCTCACAACTCTACAACATTGAAAAATGGGCCTTGCAACTCCATCTAAAATATTCAAGAGATTTTTACAAAAATACAAAAAAAAAAGAATAATTTTTTTTTAACTGTTATAAAAATATTTTTTCAAAAATACTTCATACATAAAAAATATTTTTTCAAAAATACTACATATATTAAAAATATATTAAATATATATTAAATATATCGAATATATACCAACACATACCAAAAAACAGTAAAAAAAAATAATATATTTATATAATTTTCCCAATATTCAAACCCAATTTTATTAAAAATAAGTTAAATTCTAATAATTTAAATAACAAGTGGAATTGAATTATTGAATTCAAGTATTATAATATTTAATTTAAACAATCGATAAATTTAATCAATTTTGTATAATTTTAAGTAGGCGAATTTATCATGGAATGATGAAGATCACTACTATAACAGTCCGTTTTGAATAAATAAATTTTAGATTTTTAAAATATTTAATATTTAGAATATTAAAAAAAATTATTTCAATTTTATGAATTTAATTTCATGAAATTAAATATAATTAAATTAAATTTTATTAAAATATGTAAAATTTCTAAATAAATTTTATAAAATTAATAAAATAATATTAAAGATAAAAATATTTTTATTTTTCATCTTTTATTCATGCTTTTTCACTCTCTTTTCTCTCCTTTCTAAATGAAATTTAATTGAATTTCAATTCATTTATAAATAAATTTTAGAGTTGTTGTAAATGGACTGTAAATGTATAATAATATTACTCTCACTAAATAACGTTAATTGTTAAATTATTCTTTATTATATTTAATGCTCTAAAACCTGTTTATACGAATATTAATTAAACAATATAATTATTAATTTTTAGGAGTTAACAAATTTAATTTATGTTTGATGTATTTTTTAGTTCGCCTTGGCCTCATCCGATTATTTGAATATAATAATTTAATTTAAATAAATTATATTTTATTAATTTTTATATTTAAAAGATTATAATTTATAAAATTCAATTCTTTTAATATAAAAGAATAATTTTAAAGAGAAAGCATGTCATTTTTCAAAAATTGTCAAATACAAAAATATATATTGTAATCTATTAAAATTGTAATATGATTATTTATTGTTAAAAAAATACATGTAATTAAGAAAAAATAAAAAAAAAAAAAAGTGAGCAAATTATTAATGTACATAATATTTGAAATAATTTTTATATAAAAAATCAATTTAATTATATATATATATAAATAAATTATTTCAAATGAATTTTTTCAAACCAACTTTATATTTTTTTAATAAAATGAATTAATTATTGTTAAGGAAAAAAAGGCAATATATATATATATATATATATTATCAAGAGGTTTTTCATACCAAAAATTAGTGAATAATTAAAGTGAAAATATACTCGTATAATTTTATTTTACATATATTTTTAATTCATTTGATATTAATTTTATGAAAAATTTTATATTTATATAAAAAATTTTAATTTTTAATTTATTTAAAATTAATTTTTTTTTATTCGGATAGAAATAGCGTTGTTTTTTTATTTTTTCAATTTTACATGGTAGGGAAAACGCGTGGCTAAAAGAAAGGGGTGACATGCATGCAGAGAACACTGCCCTAGGACAGTAGGACTTCTATGTTTAGGAACTATAACATAAAGGACAAATTATAATCTCCTACTACCCCCTAGATGCTACCGTTGACCAGAACTTTCCTACATTCACTAGACACTGCTTTTGGGGACAACATTGTAAATTGCTCTCTTCTCTTCCAAGGCCTTTCCTTACCGCCACTTCTCATTTTATTTTTTCATCTTTCAGTATCTCGCGATATTTTATACTGCCTCTTCCTTCTTGACAATGTTAATATTGTCACTTTTGCCTTCTGCTGGCTAAAGATTAACAAGTCATATCTTTGTCGCATTTTATATTATATCTTATATTTTATTCCATATTATTTTAGATTAATTATTATTTAATTTTTAAAATTTATTAAAATTAATAAAATAATTTTTATATTTTAAAAAATTTATTACTTAATTTTTATATTTTGATTTTGTCATACAAATTAATCCTACAATTCATTTTTTTTATAAATTCAGTTAAAAAAATTTTAAAAAAGAAAATAATTTTTCATACCTAAAATACTTTTTTTTTTATTTTCTTTTAAATTTGAAGCATTATCCTAAAATAAAATTCATAATTCATCTTTCTCACCTTTCTATATATAAACCCATAATTATAAAAAAAAATTATAAAAAATCGGATTTAAAATTTTTTTATTAAATAATCAAAAATTTAAAATTATTTACTATTTAGTCCATAAAATTTATCGAAAGTAACGAAATAATTCTTATAAGTGAAGAATATTTTGATTATTTTATAGGTATTTAACGATAAAAATGGATGAAATAATTAATTTATTAACATAATTAAAATATAAAAACTAAATAGTGAGTTTCTCAAAATAAAAAAATCACTTCTTTAATTTCAATAAATTTGAGGGACTAAATAGTCATTAACCATGTTATTTTTTCTTAAAATATTTTATCAATCATTATTTTTTATAAATAATGTGACATATAAAAAATAATATAAGTTAAAAAATGAGATACAAAATGAAATAGATGATCCATATTAAAAGATTAATATTTAAGGAGTGTTTGGTTGATCGATTAAATACCTGTAATTATCGATTACTAATATTTGTGTCACTAATTAAAAAAATTTACATTATTTTAAAAAAATTGCATTATTTTATTAATCAATAAAAAAAACTTCAATTATGGTAAAATAGCCGATTGCTAACATTTATATCGCTAATTAAAAAAATTAATAAAAAAATTAAATTATAACAAAATTTCTCAACATTCAACAAATTCAATAAATAATTATAAATTTTTTGTGATTTAACAATTATATTTTTATATCATCTTTATTGATTTAATAATCATATTTTTATATTAATTATATATTTAATAATTACTCTATAAATATAAATAGATAACATCAGTGTATGTTTGGATACTACGGTTAAATTTAAATTTACTTTTTAAAGTTACAGTTTTACCTTTTATTTAACTTTTTATTGATTTTAATAAATTATGATTTTAAAAAAATTAAAAATATAGCTTTTTACGAATCATTATTTATTAAACTCTAAATATTTCAAACATAATTTGCTAAAAATTATCTAACAACAATATCAAATGGGTACAAAATTACATTCATATTTAGAAGGTTTGGAGTTATGGTAATCGGTTAAAAAAATAAAAAGAATAAAAAAAAAAAATTGTCATTTAAACTTTTAATTATTTGAGTCATGTGACATGTGCTTCATTCTGGTAGTTCAGGTGGGACAAAATTCATAACATCATTAATATTGACATTGATGCGGTGAGCCCACAAAATTATAATATCAATTTTTCTTATGTTTATGGAGCCCACTTGACTTAATTTAAAAAAAAAAAAAAGATTTTTTAATTTCTTAAAATTTCTTTTTCTTTTTTTAGATAAATTTCTTTTTTTTTTTAAAAAAAAAATTATTTATATTTTTTCTTATTTTTAAGCTACTTTTTTTAAATTTTAAGTCAAGTGACTAAAAAAAAAAATTTAAAAATAAAAAATCTATTTAAAAAGTCTAAAATTAAAGTTAAAATTAAAATTAAAATTTTTAATTCAGTATTTTATCATTATTTAAAATTAAAATTATATTTATAATTTCATGAAATTGTAATATAATTAAAAAAATAATCCCATAATTTTATTTTCAATTCATAAAAATTATAATTGTATAATCACTTCTATCATCATTTTTCCACGGTCACCTACAGTATCATCATCGACGACGATGAAGGCTCGTCGAACCATCATTCTCGGCGATAATAGTTTATCGGACCATCACCGCTGTCAATTCATTTTTATTCCCAACTTCAACACCATTTTTATCATCACTAATTTTTTATTTAATTTCAATTTCAATTTCATTTTTTTAAAACAAATATTAGAATTACCATTCCAACACAATTCTAATTATAAAGAATTAAAATTAAAATTTTCAATTTCAATTTCAATTCTTTATCCAATCCGTTGTGTCTCTATAATATGAAAACGCTTTGTTAAAAAAAATTAATAAGATCCAAATAATTAAATGCTCAAATTACTGACCCTTTTTTATACTTAAAAAAAAATGATCCTGTTATCTAATATATAATTAGCAAGCAATTGGCTGTTCACAATCAAATGATATTCATATTATTAGCTTAGGTGCAAGATACTTTATTGCTCCTATTCTTCTAAATAGAGTTGGTTAAACAAAAAGTTCCATCACCTTAATTAGGTACAAGCACTATTCCACTAAGGTTAACTCAAAGCAAGGTAGCTAATAGGCAAAGAGAAACATATGATTCAATAAAGCATATCAAGGAGCACAAAAAGTAAGATTTGATTGCAAAATCATAGATTCCAAACCCTATAAACAAAGGTAGGAATAACTTGGTGATTCAATCACAATCACAAAAGATCAGCTAATATAGAAAGAAATCTTTTACTATAGCTAACTAACTAAGCCTTACTTTCTTGTGCATTTTAATTCATTTTCCATAACATGAATTGATAATCATCATTAAGCTTCATCCACAAGTCAACTAACCCAATAATCAGCTTCTCACGTACAAAAGCAGCAAAACCCCAGCAAACTTCCACCATACAAAGTTTGGTCTGTACTTTGTTGATGAAGGTGCTGACGAGCGGAGAGACCTGAAAACACAATTCCCACGTAAGAAAACGTATGATGTTAGTAATATATATATAAAATTAGTTTTTTCATTTGTGCACAAGCACGAGTGCGTCAATTATATTCAATACTTCTATCCCAAGTTCGACTAGTGTTGAGAACCAGAACATACCCCAATTCAGATGTAGCATAGTTACATTTTCCATAACCTGCATAATAATAATTTCATTACTAAATTAAAGTCCCATCTCATTGCTTGAAATTTCTGTCTTAATATACTCCTCTACAATAGAAGTATAAATAACATCAGCAATTATAATAGGAGTATGAAAGGGAGAAACTTTTTTTTTTTTTTTAATCTTACTTGGGTTACTTTTAATTAAAGTGGCAGTTCCTCCAAAATTGCAAGCAATATCAGAATTCCCATTTTGCTGGTAATAGTTATTGAAAGCATATGAAGCATGAGATAGCAGTGTGTCAGGTTCAAAACAGGCTCCACCCTCTTGGATTGCTCTGCAATCTGCCATCCCTAGCCCACAGGCCCAGTCCAATGCATTTTGCAGATCAATTTGTGACACACCTGCAAGGGCTACACACCATGTTGTGCCTCCCAGGAATGTTGTGTTGCCTTCTGGAGGTGTCAATGTTGTTACTGGAATTGCTGCATCTACCTTCTCTTGTACCATTGCCTCTATTGCCAACACTGAATATATAGTTTTGTCTATTAGATCAATAAACTACAAAATAGAGTACCAAGTCGCATTCAAACTATCTAATGAGCAAAATTTATTTCTTTGATTCATTGGATGAACAACACAATCAGGGTAACACTCCCCCCTGATACCCAATGGGATTTGAACATGAGATCTCTTAATAAAGATATCAAATTTTTACCACTAGTTATAATTAACAAGGAAAAGTAAATTTTGATCTGTCTATTTATTAACTTACAGCTAACTAATTATGGGCTCATTTTTTTCTTCTACAAATTTAAAGAGGACGTAACTGAGGTACGAAATAGTGTCTAAAACAACAATAGATTACTTATTTGAACATTCATGCAACTCAAATTTAGAGAAAACAAGCCAAAATGGTTTCTATGGGCTTTATTTAACTAGGACTAAGAAGAGCCAACCACCCATTTGATTTTTTTTCCATGTTGTAATTTAAAACGTTTTCAAATATGCTAAAACTTTATTTATCATTCATCAAGGATTTAATCACCATTATCAGTGTCTTCAACTATTGAAACAGTCATCCACTGAGGCATCAACTACCATACACAGTCAACAAAACTTGCCAAGACATAAATTCCAATATTTTGAACTCCAAAATATATATGTATAGAGAGAGGATGCCAAAAATTTTAGAAAAAGAAGAAAAAAAGCAAAAAGCAAGAAAAATAAGCTAATGTACAGAATGAATATGGATTTTAAGTCTGCAAGGCATAAATAATTAAGACACTTGAGAAGCAAAGTACTGTCCCTATTTTCTACTCCATTCACTTTTTGTGTCTAAATTTTTATATTTAATGCATTTTATTACTAATTATTTCCCTATTAATCACCATTTTTTGCCAATAAAATGACTCCAATGAACAGCATTATCTTATCATCAATAAGGTCCTTAAAAACCATAAAATGGGTGAACAGCATTATCTTACCATCAATAAAGTCCCTAAAAACCGTAAAAATGCGTGAACAGCATTATCTTACCATCAATAAAGTCCTTAAAAACCATAAAAATGGGTATTAAAGATGGTATTAACTGAGATGTAAACTAATACAAAAACCAAAAACAGAAACACCAAATTAAATGAAGAAATTAATATTTTGTTTGCAGTTTTAGAAGAAACCCTCTAGCTAATTACTTGGTACCATTAAAGGATCAAATAAATATAAAATAATAAAAAAAAAAGTGAATTTTTTTTTACTATAGTGATATTGCTTTGAAAGCACCAATTTTGACCATCATTAACCAGTCCAAGTGAAATGTTTAGACAGTGAAAAATAAATCAATACCGTGACTACTCAGCCCGGATCCTTTGATTCGTTGTCCGGGTATTTTATTTCATGTCTTATCTTTTAACTTATGTCTCTATTTACATGTCACATTAATATTTTTTAAAATATTTTAACTGATAATATTTTTTTTTCTACGTAGCATATGAAAAATATATATATAAAATGAAATATACAATAAGACAATAAGACAAAGGATCCAGAATGATTGCTACCATATCTGTGGACCAGTTTCTAAGAAGATGACAATCTTGAAGCTTGGGGCCGTGGGCTTCCAGCTACTACATAATAAGGGGAAGATAAAAAATGGAAAGAGAGATGTGATTTCTCTGTTTTTTTATAATGAAAAAGAACAAACTTGACCCAAGAAAAATTAGTTGATGGAAAAGGAAACAGGAAGACAAGGCCAAGCTTTGAAGCAAAAATAAGCAACTAATTTAATAACAAAAGTATAAACAAAGAATGTTTGCCTCTGAAACTAAAAAAAATAAAGAAACAGAGAATAAATAATTAAATGTGCAATTTTTATAATCTTTTTCAAGAAATGGGAGTCGTATACATAAACAAAGAAGAACTTATAGGTTCTAACAATCAAGAAGGTTTGATTAATAAAAGAAGCTAGTGAAGAGGAAAATGGAAGAAATATCACACTAAAAACTTCATTTCTGTCATCTATTTATCAAGAAAATGCCATATATATATTAAACAAGAAACAGAGTATAACCACAAAAAAATTCAAACCCATGAACAAGAAATAAAAAAAAAAAAAATACACATAAAAGAGAAATATAAGGTTAAAACAAGAAAAATAGAACATACCCAGAAAGCACTCCAACAACAAAAGACATTGTAAAACCCATATGATCTTCTGTCTCATTGTAACCTTTCCTAAGCAAAAGACTTCAAACTACTCTCTTTCTCTCTCTGTGTTTCTTTTACCCAAACCAGAAAAAAAAATTATAAATAATGTTTCCTCTCTTAGCTCTTCAACCAAAAACCCTCTCTATGTTTCTCTCTCAGATAAAGACACAAACACTAGATGGGAGATAAAAGTGAGAAGTAGTGTAATAACAATGTCATATAAAATGCTATACGAGAGTTTTAGAAGAATCAGGAATTTCTTCCAAGGAAATTATGCTCTTTTTTCCTTTTTTTTTTTGGGCTTTAAAAAAATAAAAAAGAGTGTTATATACGAAAATGGATTTGGCCCTTGACAGGCTAATGAACCGGTGCGGTAGCCTTTTTCAAGGACTCTGTGTGTGTATATATATATATATATATATAATATTAATTTATTTTTTAAAATTTTAATTTTCTGTTTATTTCATATAATTTTAATAAAATTTTATTTTTATAATGTATATATTCTTATTTAATATATTTATTATTTTTGAAAAAAAAATTAAGAAGTAGATTTTATACTTATTTTAATAAAAAAATATATTAGTTTTAATATTTATTTTATATAATTATTAATCAAAATATAAGAGTCTATATTCATATTGGCAATTTTTATTTTAAGCAGTGAATTAATATTTTAACAAAATAGTAAAATGAAATTATTTAAAATAGACACTTTAATTTAAATCTCATTAAAATTAAAATTTTCACGTTTCGACTTTAAAATTAAAAAAAATAAATAGAGAATGCATGGTATAGTACGCCAAGCAGAAAAAAAAAATTTCTTGGGGACTTCGTATCGCGATATTATTAATTTGTTCTTGAGCCCAATATCTCGTGAAATTGCTCATTTCTCAATGTCATTTTGGTCCTATGATCCTATTGAATAGGCACATTAGTAAAATTAGTTTATTTTTAATTTTATTAGTCTAAATTTAAATTTAGATAAAATACTATTTAATTTTTTAAATTTATTAAAATTAATAAAATTAACACATGAGTATGGTATTTTTAAAAAATAGCTATTGAATCTCTAATATTTGATTCTGTCATAATAATTAGTAATTTCGTCTATTTGCAATTAAATATTATTAAAAAAATAAAAATAACTCTAATTTTGTATCAAATTTTCTTTTCATATCATTTCATTAAAACTTATTTCAAATTTTCTTCACAATCAAAATTTTATTTTTCTACATAATTTTACTAATCACAACACCCACACACAAATTTTACTTCTTTTAATTTCAACAAATCCAAAATTTACATAATTTATTAATTAAGCACGAAAAAAAAAAGAAAAGGAAAAAGAAAAAATCACAATATAAAAAAATAAGAAAATATATAAATGTAAGTTCTTTACAAAAGAAAATGAGAAGAAAATGAAAGAAAATGAAGAAAAATAAAAAATAAATAAATGAAAAAATATAAAAGTTGAAGAGGAGGGTATTTTGAAAATATTTTAATTTATTTTTTATTTTAATTTTAATTTTTTTAACAAAAAATTTAAAAAAAATAATGAAATATCAATTATTATGACGAAATTAAACATAAAAAATTTAATAATTATTTTTTAAAAATATAAAAATTTAAATATTTATTTCACTAAATCTGACTAAAAAATATTTTACGCTTTGAATTTTTTGAGCAATCATTCAAAAGCAACCCTACGTCACGAGTTGGAGTCCCTTTTCTCAGTCAAATATGCAATGTATTAAAAGTAAATGTAATGTTTTATAGAAAATTTTCCCTCCTTATTAATATTAATATTACTCTTATACAAATAATTTAATCACATGAAACTCTTTTAAATTTTTTGATGAAAAATTTCATTTCAAAAAATATATAAATTAATTGGATACTGTTATAAAAAATAAAGAAACAAAAATAATAATAAGAATAATAATAAAAATAATAATAAGAATGTAGAAGAAAAAATTTTCTATTGTCTTCTTGGCATGTATTACTAAGTAATATGAACTCATATTTATAGAGTTCATCTTCATCATATGTTACAATATATAAAAATCAACCATAAATTACAACATAAATGGTATAATAAAATTAAACTTAATTACAAAAACTTATGAGTAGTGAGATAAATGAATAGACATCCACATTTATCTTATAAGTAGTGTGATAGATGAATGGACATCCACATTTATTTATATATTTATAACAACATGAATTTTTTTTTTCTTGTTCAATTTAGCCTACTATATTTTAATTTTAGTTGAATTTAGACTTGTCCATTAATTATACTAACTAGTATTTATCATGCATTGAATTTGTAAAATGAAATTGTAAGGTTCATTTTATATTTTTAAAAAATAAAAAAAATTAGAATTTTTATAAGATAAATTGAAAATATAAAAAATAATTCAACATAATTTATTGAATAGATCAATAATTATACTTAAAATAGAAGTTAAAATTATTCAAATATAAAAAAGAAAAAAAATCAATTATTAGTGAATCAAGGCTAAAAAATGAGATTTTACCCTAAAAAAAGCTAAAAATGGAAAAACATGCCATAAATATTAAATAAATTACTAACTAAATTAATTGGGTAATAAAGAGCATAAAAATTGTACTTTATGCAAGATTCCGACTAGATTCGTTTCTCCCCACTGTAATAGCCATAATAAATATATATATATATATATATATATATACACACACACACACACAGCGCAGCCTATCAGGACCAAACCACTTGTTAAGTTACTGTGTGGCTCAAAGCTTCAAAAAAAAATAAAAAAAAAAAAAAACCAGAAAATCCAAACAAATCACTAACACTTCACACTCACCTCTCCACCACAACACCGGCAAATGGCGGCGGCTAGAGTGATGGCAGCAGCTGCGGCGACTAACGCAACGACGTCGTGTGGTTTTCTCATCAAAAGACCATTTGCTTTGAACTCAAAGCCTCACTTCAACAGCATTAGTTTCTGTTTCAATGGCAAAAGACCATTACCGTCTTTTTCTTCTTTCAAAAGATCGATTTTCACTTGTTCTGCTATACATAACCCTGATCTCAAGATCCAGGAGGAAGGCCAGCCTGAGACCCTTGATTATCGTGTCTTCTTTCTGGATAATTCTGGGAAAAAGGTATTTTCTGTTTGGAATTAGTTGTTTTTGTTTTGGTATTTTCTTTTTTGGTTGGCTGGAAAATGTGGGATGTGGATTTAAGTGGGTGATTGTTAGAATTTTGAAATTAATTGGAGTTGTTTTAATTTTCTTTAAATTTATTTATGGTTAATTTCTGTTTGTTTCCGGAGGAAATGATTGAAAATGTAATTGATTGACTGGGTTGAGGTGAAGCTCCAATCTTTTCTTATAATTACTTGTGGGGTTTTGAAAAATCTGGAAAAAGATAATAAATTTGTTGTATAGTTTATGTTTGAAATGATATTGGGTGTAAGTACATCATTATTGCTTGGTTACATATGATTTGAATTTCTTCAACACTTTAAAGCTCTTTCTTTTCAAGTCTCCAATTTATTGTAAATTCCTTCGCGCGCGTATGTATATGTTTCAAATGCATTTTTTTTAAATATAATAATCCAATAGATTGATCCTATCTACCTATTGAGATGTAGTTGTTGCTTACCATACAGGTTTCTCCTTGGCATGACATCCCATTGCACTTGGGTGATGGTGTATTCAACTTTGTTGTTGAAATTCCTAAAGAATCAAGTGCAAAGATGGAGGTTGCTACTGATGAACAATTCACTCCCATCAAGCAAGACACTAAAAAGGGAAAACTTAGATATTACCCGTAAGATTTGCTTGTTTCTTTATTAGCATTTTTTTTATATCTTTTAAAAAATATGCCTCTATTGGTATTGAGAACTTGCATTCATGAAGGAACTGTAAGTTTTGGTCAAATTAGTCACAGTGGTTTGTACTGGAGAAAGTCCACTGGTGGCATTCCGCATTAAACTTTGGGAAGATCTCTTGCTATTATTTCCATGAGTTGATGAATGGTGACTGATTACAGGCATTGCCATGTGATCATGACAACCAGGAGAAATTCTCTTAATGAACAATATGGAAAGTTAGCTGATGCTTATAATATTTACCTGATCTTTATTCCCTTAATATACTCGTTCACCTTGAAGTTGCACATTGGGCATGGTTTGGTGCCCTATTTGTCAAACTTCTAAATTTAGTTTATTTTCTCAGTGCCCGCTTTCTGTACAAAGATTAGTCCTAAAATCAATATAAATTAACTTTGCTTTCCTCATTCTCATACATCAATATGACTTTGCTTTTAAATTAATGCCAGAAACTTGCTTTGATAAAGTATAATAAATGACCATTGTTGATTCATCATCCTTCAAGGGCTGAAACATAGAATCTTAGCATACACAATCACAACCCACAATCCTTCTAGTGTAACTTAGATATGAGATTGACTGGTATGGTCCTTCAATAAAAGGTCTGAAGTTTCCTCAACCACCAGTATGCCACCCCCTTCCCCCATCTTTTGATGTCTGTATAGTCTTCCATCTTAGGGTAAGATTATCTTTTCATTATTTTTGTTAGTGTTTTCTGCATGATTGTGACACATTAGGCATGTGGAGTTGGAACTCAAATGCTTGCTTGTTAGCATTCGACGCCCATTTTAATAGAAGGATTAATTAAAAGCATATGAGTAGTGCAGGGATGTGATAGATGAAACTGTTAGTCCTAAAACAAAATTGAGACCACCATTAAAGTAACCTATTGTATCTTTCTTTATTAAGTAGATAACAAATGTACAACACTAGAAAAAAAAAGAAAAAAAGAAAAAGGAGTTTAACTTACTCTGCTTTACTTTTTTGTATCATTTTCTCTTCATATCTGCTGTATTTTTCATCTGAACCTTTTTGAATGCACAGTGTGTACATTGATAAACAGTAAAAAGTCTTGGACCTATTATTAAGTTTTGTATAGCTTTGATGGTATGATCAATGGAAAAAGATCTAGTCCAAAACTCTTAACTTTGGCTTAGCCTGTTGTACCTATGCATGTCCTGATCATGGCAGCTTGTGTACTAAATCCAACAAAGCCTTAATCCCAAATTATTTGGTATGGCAGCTTATGTAGTTGGATCAATATTTGTGTACTTTCCATTCCTAGCAGAGATCCACATACAAGTTTAGCATAAGCAATGAAGTATTTAAAATTTTAGTTGTTTCTTGCACTCTTATGATTTTTCATGTACTTTGTCATGTAATCCTCTTTTATTCCTTTTATTCAGCTATAACATAAACTGGAACTATGGATTGCTTCCACAAACATGGGAAGACCCATCTTTGGCAAACCATGAAGTTGAAGGTGCATTAGGGGATAATGATCCAGGTATATCACCATGACTTGCTTCAACATTTCCCTCCAGAAGAGTGGCACTTCAATTTAGTAACATCATTTTCTCAATTTGTAGTTGATGTTGTTGAGATTGGTGAAAGACGGGGAAAGATTGGTGAAATTCTGAAGGTCAAGCCCCTGGCTGCTTTAGCCATGATTGATGAGGGTGAACTTGACTGGAAAATTGTAGCAATCTCATTGGATGATCCACGAGCTTCTCTTGTGAATGATGTTGATGATGTGGAGAAACATTTCCCAGTAAGCTTTCTTCTTTTTTTATTTTGTAATATTCACAATCTGCCTAATAACTGTTTTTCTGTCTGCTAGCAGTTAACCAGTGAAAAGGGGTACGAGTATGATGGAAATCAATTATTTATAGTTTGTTTGTTAATTTCAGCTAATGCATTCATTTAATAGAAAATTGTGTGGCTTCCTAGAAGCCGTTGTTTGAAAGGTATGCTGCCATCAAATGGCGGACAAAATAGTTATAAATAACAAAATAGTTGTAATCATAAAAGTAGCAAGTCATGATACAGAAGAGTAACAGATATGATGTGTCAGGAGAGCTGGGATACGTCGTTTGAAATGTTGAATTTGTTGACGTGGTGGTTATGGAATAACATCTGATTTTATAGACATTGTATGAAGACCATGGAATGTGTTATGCCCAGGCCAACATGTGCTATGATCTCTTTAATTTAAAATTTATGTTTTGGAACTCTGAATTAACAGACAAATTGGGCCCTTGAAAGACCAAGGAATGCTAACTGAATTTTGAAATTGATGTACTTATACGGTTATACCTACAGCATGAATACCTATAATCAACTGTTTACCAAATAATATAATTATGAGAGCTAACCTGCTGGCATTTTCATCAGGGCACACTCACTGCAATCAGGGACTGGTTTAGAGACTACAAGATCCCTGATGGTAAGCCTGCTAACAAATTTGGTCTGGGCAACAAGGCAGCAAACAAGGTAATATTTTTAATTCATTTCCCTCCGTTATTAAACATTTTGAAGTGCTCATATTGCTCTGCATTTTTTTTCCTCTTCCATTTTCTTTTTAAATGTTACGCAGATGGGTTTGCTTTACCATGCTAGAACTCATGTATAGACATTTTTCTATTTTGGCTTTTGACATAAAAATAATATCTATCTGCTAATGTTATTTTGCACTTGGAACCAATGCAAACTGAAGAATAATTTGAATGCCATATTCTTTAATAATGAACAGACATTTGATTTCCTGCTAAAAGGTAGTCTCATCTAATAGATTATTGTTCTTGTGAGAGGAGTACTGCAGCTTCCTTACCCCTTGGCTATCAATATATGATGATGCAGTGTTTTTAATCTAATAATAATTGCAAGTTCTTATGGGGTATAATGGTACATGGATTTACGAGTGATGCTCTTTATCCTATGCAAAATCAGACGTTTATTGCAATAGACTTCATATTCTAATAATTGTTTTCCTTGTCTGATTTACGATTTCTATGTGATGAGCAGGATTATGCACTGAAGGTTATAACTGAAACTAATGAATCTTGGGCTAAACTAGTCAAGAGATCAATTCCTGCTGGAGAGCTTTCACTTCTATAAATGCCTTCGAGTAGAGTTGATGTTCAAAGTAATATTTGTTTGGGTTTTCACTTGCCAGAGTTTTGCCTTCTGGCAAGCTAGTCCTAGTAATCTTGTATGTTGATGTTTACACTTCATTCAATTTGAATAATTCAGTGGTTCAATGAAGCTTGTTCTCTCTCTTTCATTTGGTCAAATCATTTTTCACATTTTGAGGTTTTAAGTATATTTATTAAATTCTTCAATCACCAACGGATACTACTATTGACCATTGGTAGCCAACCTAGCATTACTAAATTTTAGTTTTATTCTAATAAATCATCACTTATTTATCTCAGTCATGAATTTAAATACATTATTTACTTACAATTATCGAAGTATTTAGCTGTTAAATACTACTCAACTATGGATTATTCATTATATTTTAAACCTCATAACTTTGAATGAAAATTTAAATGTGAAAATCATTTACATATATAAAATTTAATCAAATTTCAAGAAAGTTTCTATATTTAATTAAATATTTTTAAAATTTAATTTCTAAGTGATGATTTAATTAAATAATTAAATTTTTATCATTTGATGATTTTTGCTTAATTTAAATAATTAAGTTTTTTTTTTTCCATATTTTATGGTGGTATTGTTACTAAATTTTATATGAAAAATAAAAGAAGTAAATTAATTAACCACATAAACCTATAAAATTATAATATAAATTATTTAGTAGGAGTTCATACCCGGTTAGGGGATTACTGGCCTTTTTATACATTTCGCATTTTCTTAATGATAATGAATAAAAAAAATCTATCATATATAATAACTATTTTCTATTTGTTACATTTTTAAGAGAATTTGGGGATTAAATAATCAATTGGAATTTTTTTATAAATAAAAATTAATTTAATTATATATATATAATTCATTTGGCATAATTGTTAGGCTATTTCTCAAAATCATTCAAATAAATAAAAAATTAAAACATAATTTTAAAAAGTACATGAATTTAATTTTAACATTTCATGTTACAAGATTAACAAATTTTACATCATATTACAATTATATGTTTGTGTTTTGGTTTTTCATTTATAAATAGTGAATTATAGGCAATTAAATAAGAGTGATTATTGGTCGCTGATTATTCGAACCAAATTATATATTTGAACTGTTAGTAAACGAAAATATAAAATTTCTTAATATTCGATTTTTATTCAAATCGAATTGATATGATTAATATGAAATAGTTTGAGTCTGAAAATTAATAAATAATCGAATCGAAAATCAAACCAAATTAAAGTAGACCTAAAATATCCAAACCGAACATATAAGTAATAAATAATATACATTATATATATATATATATATATATATATAACCATTTTCTGCTTGTTTTTTATTTTTCGATCTCACTTGTGGATGTGTAATCATTCCTTTCCTTTTCTTCTTGTTTTTTTCTCAAGTCTCAATGCTATAAATTATTTGCTTGATGATTATTTTTACTTGGTTTGGAATGTTGATGAATGATGCAAATGATGAACTTTACTTGGAATGAAAGTTGTAACTTGGAAGATCCGACCATGATTCAATGAACTTTATAATTGTTATTTTTATTATGGAGAATTGAATATTATGATAAAATATGAATATTTGTTATAATATTATTCAGTTGAGTATTTGGATTAATGTTATTTAGTTGATTAATTAAATTAAGCTATTCAATTTAGATTTAAGATTGTATGTTTTATTTTTTGAGAATTCGATAATTATGGTTGATTTGTGATAAATTAATTATGATTTATTTGGATGCATCTTAATTTAATAATTTTCATATTTAAAATTTTAATTTGATAATTCATTTGTTATAAATTAATTTTAGTTTGGATAAACAATTATCATATTTAATTTTAATTTTGTATAAAAAATAACTAAAAAATTGAATCGAATTAATTTTAATAGGTTTGATTTAAAATAATTGAAAAATCAAACCAAAATATTTTATAAATACAATTCGATTTGATTTTTCCATTTTAAATTTCAGAAAATTTCATTCCATTCAGAGATTTTCCAATCTCTAAATCCAACTAAACTGTACACTGCCCTACAACTAAAATGTCATTCTAAATCATTAATACATATTGATTCAAACATTTATTTTCCTTAAATAAAGTCTTGAATTTAAGGGAGAGAACTAAAGCGTAGATGTTCTCATACCACGAGTATCATTCTAAATCTCTTTATCCATGCTTGTCCCATATTTGATTAATAAACCACTTTTGTAGTCTCTAAATTTATCTAAACGTATTTAAATTTTTATATATTGAATTTTATTTTATTTAACAATACATTTTAACTTTTAACTTTTAATTGATATTTTGTTTAAAAAAATTAAAATGGATATGAAATATTTAATCTTATATATTTTTTAATAAAAGTCACAAAATTTCAATTAATAATACTATAAAAATATGTCTTATAAAAATATTGATAAAAATATATTAACTAAAAAAATATATATCAGATACGTATTAAAATAAAAAATTAATTTTAAATTCTATTAATAGTTTCAAGTTCTATTGGTAAAATATTAGAATTGATAACTTCATGAAAAAATACGCTTTATTTAGCGACTGTTTTTATCACAAATTAATTTTTATATTTTTTAATAAGTCTTATTATTTAAATATTAATAATAAATTTAAAATTAAGACTTTGACTTCAAACTTTTAAAAGATTCAAGAGAATAAAGAAGAAGTATTAAATCTCATAAAAATAAATAAATAAATTAATGTCATAAAAAGACAGATTAACAAATTAGAGAAATCTGCATATATTTATTGAACGTAAAAACTAGACTAAACAAAGAAAACAAATACCATCGTCCTAAGAAATAAAATTTAGAAAAAAAAAATAGAGGAAAAATTGAGAAGGAGAGAGAGGAGGCCACAAAAATTAACTGATCTTTTAATATTTGAATTTATTTTATTTTTATTTCATATATTATTGGATTCATTATAATAAATATTAACACATTATGATTTTCAAAAAAAATTTAGATCTAAAAAATCAACACAACAAAAACTATTATATTTTTGACATAATAACCCCTTAACCCATAATTTATAATATCTACTTAATTTAATAAATAATTAACTAATAATTTCAAAAAATTAATTACTATAAAATCTCTGTATTTTGATATATTATATTAAAAAAATTTTATATTTTTAAAATTATACTAAAAAATTTATGCATTTTGATTTCGTTACACTATTACATCATTTCATAAAAAAATTCACATTTTTCTATTAATCAATAGATAAAAAATCAATTGTTGCTAAATTATTTTATTTTAATCCAAAAAATACGTATTTTTAACACTTTTCTTCTTCTATAAAAATACCTCCATCACTTACTCTCTCAACCGAGTCATTAGTCTCACTCTCGGCACCGATCTCTCTGATTCATCGAGTCTCGCAGGTTCACTCTCCCCTTCCCTTCCCAATTTCACCCATTTAACCCAACTCATCCTCTATCTGAGCTTTGTTACTAGCCTCATCCCTCCTCAACTGTCTCAGCTAAGCAACCTCTGAATCATCTTCTCAACCAACAATCGCTTAACCGGTTTGATACTGATCTCATAAACATAACTCTCCTATTTGTATATGCTCGATCTGAGTTATAACCAGCTCACTGGCTCTATACCACCGGGTCTTTTCACGAGCTCGAGTAAGTTGAAAGTGGTGATCATGACCTCGAATTCTTTGATCGGAGAGTTGCCGACAAGGATATTAGCTCCATTGCTGCATTTGGGTAGACGAGAGCTTGCCAGTTTCTTGTGGTAAGTTCATATATGAAAGCACTGAAAATACTGTTCTTGTACTTGTGCTTGTTCATCTTATTTTTCTTCTTCTTTTTCACACTATCAACCCACATCCTCGATGAATCCTCTCCATTCGGCACGCCTTGGATCAACCTAGTTAATAAAATGGAATATGAACAGAACCCAAATGGATGGATCGAGGAAAACGACAAGAAATCCAAATGGTTGAAGTTTCATACTTTGAAGGTATTGATTGTGCAGCTATGATTTAGATCTTTTTTTATTGAAATTTTTGGATTTAAAATTTGTTCAATTAATTGATTTTGAGTTTAATTAATTTATACTATATAATATTAAATTTGATGATGATGGTGGTGGTGGTAAAATGGTGGTGAAAATAAAAATTTTTATGTGGTTGAAAGTGATGGTATTTAAGTGAAAATTAAATTGAAAATAAGAAATATTATAATCATTTTACATGAAATTAACGGAACTAAAATATAATAACTTTTTAGTATAATTGTGAAAACACAAAAAATTTTTAATATAATCGACCAACATACAGGGTCCTTATAGTAATTAATCTTAAATTTAAGTTGTACAAGTCAGGCGAACAGGATGTCCAAACCGATTTTATTGACTGACTGACCAAATCGGTTCGACCAAAAATCAGATAACAAAATCGAATTGGTATGATCTCTCATCCCATTTTACAAATATTGGCTAAAACTAACTTGTTATTTTACCAGAGGAGTTCCAAAAAAAAAAAAAAAAAGGAAGATATGAAGAAATCAGCCGGAAAGGCATTGGAATTGGCTGGTAAGGCAGTGAAAGGAGGAAGCAAGGCCATGGCGGAGCCGGCGGCTGCTAAAGAAGCAGTATTTAGTTACCCCAAAAACAGCCGCCGCCTCCATATCCCTGCTTATGCATCTAAGAGCAGTTTAGTAAATGCCCAGTTGAAATCCAAAATGACACCATCTGGTTCATCTGCGTTTGGTAAGTTCTTTGGCATTGTTGATCCTCCACGCTCCGAAGTCTCCAAACTCATCTCCCAGTTCACCAAAATCTATGATCGCCAGGTACATCTACCTTTCAAGTCTAACCTAATTTTATCTCATACCCTTTACTTTCTTCCTTGTATTATTATCATTGTTAATCTAATTGAATCATTCCAATCATTTATGTATATGCCAATCGGTAAAGCCTTCCAAGTGTTTGATGAATGTACTGAGAGAATTGAATACGGTTTATATATGCCAGTCAGTAAAGCCTTCCAAGTGTTTGATGAATGTACTGAGAGAATTGAATATAGTTGGAGTTATAATTTGATTTTAGTAATACTTACTAATGCAAGAAATTAACCCGACATAGTAACCCTTTTCTCCTACAGTTATTGAATTTATCAATCCCGAACTTTCTAACTAGTTTGTAGAGCTGCTAATGCCTATTGATGAGAAGAATTGTGTATTCTTTTTTGAATATTGATGCGATTGCATTGTTCTTGCCATTTACTAATGCCTTGCAGATCCCTGGATTAAGGAAGGACCGTTCGTTTGAGCAGAAGCTGATGTCTCTTGTGGCTTCTGGAAAGACAATTGGGATCCCAGAGCTTGCCAAGTTGCTGTCCCGTTAATTGACTACAGTACTACGCTACTGCTCTAGACTTCAAGACCTTTTTTTTTTTCTCCATTGCTAGTGCATTTCTTCTTGGACCAAAATTTATAGAATTAAAGGATGGATTTAAATATGTTTCTATAAACTATATAGAGTATGTCATTGACATTTGAAGATCTTTATGGGTCTTGAAAGAGCTTTTTTGTAAGTTATTTTTTATGATTATTTATGCTTTAATTATGGCTTGAAATTTTATCTTTTAGGCTTATTCTGTTCTTGATACCCTCCCTCACAGGCTATGTTTTCTTGTGTTCTGGATAAAGGTATATTTGAATTTGTATTTCAATTGAAATATATATATATATATATATTATAATGCCAAATGTCAAATTTAAATGTTTCATTTCAAATTTGAAAAAAAAATTCTGAACTGAGAGAAAACTTAGCCTGAAAATTTCAAGTTAGCCAAACCCAATTGAAGGCTAACCTCCAATTAGTAGTCCTAATTAGTTACACTTGTATTGTCATCTTTCCTCACACATCCTCTTAATAATTAGTAGCTAAAATCAAAGACTAAAGGGCCTGGGTGGTTCAGTTGCAATCTTTATCCAGTTGAATTTGAATTATGTTTGTTATATTTGATACGAAAAAGATTAATTTGATACTTGGGAAATTTTGTAATACTTAGATTTTGTTGAAATTAATCACTTGTGAGGTACATAATATTTTTTTTATAATTACTATTTAATTTTTTAAGTTTGACCTAATTAATTAAGTTATTCTTATTTTTTAAAAAAAACTTACTAATTGCTTTAATTTTATAAATATAATAATCATTTCATCCATTTTTAACATTAAATAACCATAAAAAACTAAAATACTCTTTATCTTTCCTTAAATTTTTCTCTTTTTGTTGCCCTTATTAAAGTTTCAGAAATTATGCAACAAATAATTTCAGTTAGAAGCATTAAACAGCCTACCAAAAGAGAATTAAAGATAAGACTCACCTGGAACCAAAATCGATGGAGCACGAATGGAGTAATAATAATATTAGAAAAAAATATCACCAAATAGAGTAAAGGTCAAGAATGACATGCTCTGTTTCAAAAAAAAAAAAAAAAATTAACCAAACAAATGTTGAAATTAAAGGGTAATTTGTATCGGTGATTTCTAAACCATAGGCTCGATTTTAACATAGTCAAATAGATTTTTTTCATTATTAAAGTCATGAAATATTTTAAAAAATTCTGTAGTAGTTTTCAAGTTTGAATTCGGCGAAATTTGATGATGTATTCGGCAATCCATGCTAACTCATCATCAATTCTGACAATTAATCATGACACGTCATCCACTGCACTATATCATCGATAACTCATCTCTAAGAACCTAAGTCCATGAAAAACACCGTTTCACATTTCTTCTTTCTGGATAATCGACCACACTGAAACAACAGAGAGAAAGAGATTTGAGAGAAAATTCTTCATTTCACCTACTTATTATTCAAATTTGTCATTTCTTTGAGAGGATTTTCACATTTTCCATTCCATTTCACAATAAAATTGTGTGTTTTTATCATTATAATATTAGGGTTTGATGAAAGAATTTTGGTAAGTTAAGAGTAAGATTGTGTGAATTAAAACTTTCTGATGAAGAATATTTTTACAAATCAGTGACATTTTTGTTTTTTATTTGTGAATGCAAGGTCTATTCAACATGGATTAGTACCAGAGGCAATATTATGAAGAAGCCCCAAGTTACAGTGACTACCCATATTCTTATTGTGAATATTTTTGTTTTATGCAAGATATGTAGTATATGAATGTGGTCTTTTTGTTTTATTTACAATGGTTTAATTTTCAGTGTTGACAAGATTAGGGTTGGTGAGCTTAATTATTGCATGCTAGGGTTTATCACTAAGAGGACTTTTATTTGATGTATGTTTGTCATTTTCAACTCCAAGTGATAAATATTTTACAATACATTTGTATTACAATGGAGTAAATGGGAGTGATGGGTACATTGGTGGGGTAGTCCATTATTTTGACTTTTGTAGTAGTGATAAGATCTCCATAGTGGAGATTATTGCAATGGGTAAAGAATATGGGTTGACAAGGTCTTTGCATTATTTTTGGCACATGCCAAATGAGGAATATGGTTAGGGTCTTATAGAATTGACTATGGATAGTCAACTTATGGAAATGACATTATATGCTGCAAACAGTAGGGTAGTTAACATTTATGACAATTCTAATGAAGGTACTGCTTTAGTTACTGAAGTAGATAGGAGGGTAGAGGTGGGTGAGTCATTGAATGAGATTAATAAGGAGTATCATGCATGATGATCCGGACACATTACAAATCAATAGAGGAAACTTAGTCCACAAATGTGATAAGGATCATAACAATTGGCATGTGACCTCTGAATGGCTTGCCAATAGGTACTTAGAGTCATTTAGAACTGACCCTAATTAGAGTTTGAAATGTTTTATTTAAATTGTAAAAGATAATTACCAAATCAATGTAACATGGACCAAAGCATGAAGAGCAAGGGCATTAGCACATAAATTGATAGATGGTGATGAGAAGCAATAATTTGCTAGATTAAGGCATTAAAAGTTAGAATTGCTTAGGTCAAATCCTGGCAGCACAATTGAAATAAATAAGGAGGATGGTGTATTCTAAGGGGATATATGTTGGTTTGAAGGCATTTAGAGATGCTTTTCTAGCTGGGTGTAGGCCTTTGATTGGGGTTGATGAATGCTTTTTGAAGGGAATGTATGAGGGGGAAATGCTAGTTGTAGTAAGAATTGATGCAAATGATTGTATATTCCTACTAGCATATGGTCTAGAAGTGAGGAACCCCCCTATAACCCTCTCATAAACTTGCTCCTAAGAGAAAAGGCAAGAAAGCTAAATTGAGGAGACTATAACAAGAGGAGTTGGACAATGTGGCTAGGAATAATAGGGTCAGTAAAAGGGGCATCACAATGCATTGTGGGAAGTGTGGTGAGACTGACCATAACATAAGAAATTGTACAGCACTAGAAAAACAATCACCTACAACAAAAAGGATTCCCAAGTTACCTATGAGTTCTCAAAGACTGAAAGTTATTTTATATTCAATATATATACCCAAATAATTTATGAACTGATATTTCCAATCCTAATGCAGGTTAAGAGTATTGCAAAAAAGCATATAAGTGGGAAAGAAAGATAAGTTCCAAAGAAAAAAACAAGTCAATCCAAATCCTTGCATTCTGAAATGGATGCCTGATGTGAGTGATGTGTTTGCTTTTTAATTTCTTAAAGTGCAAAATTAATATTGTGTATTTTGTATCTAGGGTACCAACCAAACTATAAATGATAAGATCTTCACTTCACAAGTTAACTTAGTAAATTTGGAGTAACATGTCCAATATCCCCTGAGCTGGAGAACCATGATGAGATTGTCCAGTCTTTAAGTCAACCACAATTCTTTCAAGTCCTTATCCAACTCAAGATGATAGAGACATAGAGATACTTATTCAAGCAATAACCAAATCAAACTCAAGTAGTGACAGTGAAGATGAAGTGCAAGTAATTACTAAGGTATAGTAAAAAATCATTAAATTATAAGTTATCTAGACCCATAAATGCTTTCTAATACAACTATACTATATAAATTTGCAGGACACTGTGGAATCACAAAGGAAGCATACGAAGTTTGCCAAATTGAATAAAATTTTAGTAGCAAAATGGGAGTCAAGCATTCAAATTGCAAACAAGAAGAAAATACCTAGCATACAAAGGAAGCACGTGCTCAGCTCCAGAGTTCAACAAACACAGCCCATAAAACAACAACCAAGGAGACCTCCATACAAAAGTTCAAGTCAACGTGTGCTCAGATCTACAATAGCTACAACAACATCAATAAGAAAGATCAATAAGAAGACTGCAAAGACATCATATCGAATAATAGCAGAAATGTAATCTCTTAAGAATAAGCAGTGAACATAGCAACGAACCAGCATGAATTTTTTTTTGCATTTTGAACTCCTTTTGTATTGTTTATTGGAAGCTAGGTTTTTCTCAAAGTACTTGAGATGTGTGAATGATGGGAATGTGATGTAAATTTTATATATTTTATTTTTAATCAATGTGAATTTCATCTGCCATTTTATTTTTGTTAAAGATAGTAGTGATCCAACTAGCAGAAAATATTTTGATAATGCTATACACATAACTTTCAAACGGTACCTTTTATATATATAATGACTATTCTTAATTTACTAATCTGCTTGCTTTATTCAAGAACATGACATCTTTTTTTTGTCTTTTATTGTTTGTTTATATTCATTGTTCAAACGCATTATTGATTCCATTGAATTATGCATTATTTTTTTGAGTGAAAATATATCACATTATATTTATTAAGCCAAAAGAATTTGAGTGGAAATATATATATTTCATTCAGTAAAAATATCCATAATTAGATTATGACCTACAAGTCAAAGTACACAATAATATTCCTTCATCTTCTATAGAATCCCAAACATAACCACAAAATAAAAACACTACCCTAAACCTAACACACAACACCAGTAACTCCCCATATATATACCCATAACCGACTAATAATGAACACTGCAAAAAAAAAGACAGTAAGAAGCATAATTTCCCTTCTTTTTTCTTATTCTCATTCACCAGTGTTGAGTACATATCTCCATTGCTTATCTCACATTCTTTGTCTTCCACCATGCCAACTTCAAGAATCTCAACAATAGGAACCATCTCACTTTGAGTCTGCTCTCTGTTTAGCCTCTTCAAAAGACCATTTATCACCCTCTTAGTTCTGTCGCCCGTGTGTTAATCATATCATTTAAAATATTTGCAAAAATGACCAACTCCTTGTCAAGTACCCATGCAAATAGCAACCCATATTAAACCAATATTACCCAAAATCATCCCTATAATCAAACACCATAACATAGTAAAGCTCATACTTACACCATAATTATGCAACCAAAGAACATTCTTCCCGGATTGTTCATAGTCATGAGGTCTTCACATGCATTGAGTCGCAACCAACTCCAAGCAGCAACATCAAGCTCAATCTCCAATTGCAAGCCCATGTCCCTTCATTCCTTTGTTTTCTTTGAAGGTTTCATTGATACGTTTTCTTTCATTTTTGCATTTGCAAATGTAATTTATTCAAGAAGATTGAATTAGGTTGTGGTTGGTTTGTCACCACCAGCACCGTGCATCTCCACCATCTCCATCACCGCCAGATTTCGATCGGTCAACCAAGGTTGCTGCCATCTTCACTCCTGAAGCCAAACACCGCCATTCATGCCAAGGAATTCAATGATCGGTCCATCAAGACTGTTGTTTTTCATCCTCAGTTCACAATCTATGTAACTTATATTTTTCAGTTTTTTATTTTATTTTATATATTCACAAAGGTAATATAAGTATAAAATTATTATATAATATAATAAAAAAATAAATCTAGTTTTGACTAAAAAAAATTATTGAAATTAACGAAATGACTAAATTTATTGACATAATTAAAATATATAGAAACTAACTAATAATTATTTTTAAAAATAATTTAATTAATTAGATAAATTTAAAAATTAATTAATAATTTATCCTAATTTCTTCTAATAAATATTATACATAAGATATGTATATATCAAGCTCACAAATTTTGCATTAATTATGGATAAAAAATAAATACAAACATTATCAGATTTATTTTCAATTTTCATTCTAATTTAGGGTAATATTACACTATACTTACTTATTTGCTAACTTCTTTTTTTTTTTTCATTTGATAGGGTACTGATATGATCCCAAGTAGGATTCTATGCATATCAGATTATTTAGAATCATATCATGTACTTATTTTGATAATTAAGTGAACATTCATGTTAATTACAGCATTTAAAATTCATTAAAGCCAATAAATATCAAGGTATGTTTGGAGAAAAAGATTGAATTTAAAATTGAAAATTTTAATTACAACTCTAATATTTGTTAGGGTTTTAGGTCAAATAATATGCGATTGCTTGAAGCATTACACCCTAGGTATCTAATTTGAAATACCTAGCATGTTGCCTCCAGCTAGCATATATATAGGTTTACACTAGTATTAAACCAGTTAATGGGCTTTTGCCCATTAGGCCCACTACAAAAGTTCATTATCTATTAGGGCTTATATTATAACATATATTAGGGTTATTTAATATACCCAACAATCTCCTCCTATATTCTACATATAGCACTTTTCAATAGATAGATAATATAATATTCAAAACAAAATATTAAATCATTATATCACAAAAAGATTCATTATTCAAAATATGAATTCTTTAAGCACACTATCAATTTTAGAAACAAAACTAAATTGATGCAAATAAATTAAATATATTTGAATAATAAGTATACCAACATAGAGTTTTAAAATTTAACTAAACTCAATTAAAATGAGCATTTTCACTTGCAATTGAATTATTTATTTAACTGAAAGAAAATATAATAGTCCCCCACAGTCCAGAGCTATAGAGTAATTATTCATCAAGTAGATCATCCTCATCAGAAGTCAAGTTCAGCTATGCTCCTTTATTTTCGTCATTTCTTGTAAGTTACCAAATATGAATTTCATATGAATTCAATCATTTGTATAACTCTTTAAAGTGTCTTGTTCATCCAAAGGAACTTAGCACAATACCACAATGAGTAAAAATAATGATATATTAATGTCAATTAAGCATCAATACCAACAATACATTAATGTCAATAATAGTATGCATCAATGTCAAAATCAATAAGCATCAATGTCAAGTTTCTTTATAAGAACAAGACCTAAACAGTTTCTTTTTCAAAAGAACCATTTTATGTTTTTATATGGAATGTTACAGCTGCCAAGTTCAAATCTAGTTAAGCTATATCATTAAGTATGGAATGATACAACCGCTCAGGACAGAACATCCAAATGGAGATAAATTATCTCATCAAATATGGAGTGAGACAATTCACCCAAAAGGATATATCATCAAATGTGGAATGATATATTAACAACTGTAAGCATCAAAACATTATCAAGTGCTTATTTTAATCACCAAAGGGAGATTCAAAAATTCAAAATAACACAGATGTAGATTAATGCTTGTCTAATATAGCTATTAACCCCATTTTCCCCATAATTTTGAATATTCGATCTTTGTTCAAACCTTTTGTGAGTGCATCTGCAATATTATCCTTCGATCGTACATCAACCAAAGTGATAATATCTTGTTCTATAAGATAATTCAGCATTGCATGTTTCAGCTTAATATGTCTCATCTTACCATTAAAGAGTAAGTTTTTCACTATTGAAACTGTAGCTTGATTATCACAGAACAAACTTAAAGAATTAATCTTTAGACAAGTTAATGGAATATCCAAGATCATATATCTTATCTATTATGCTTCTCCTCCTACCGAAGCTAAAGCTAATAGTTCTGATTCCATAGATAACAAAGCAATATAAGTCTGTCTTTTGGATTTTCATGTCACAGCTGCTCCACCAAGTGTAAAAATATAACCATTAGTAGATTTACTGTCTCCAAATTCTGAGCACCATGATGCATCAAAAAAATTTTCCAAGATAGGAGGATGACCATTATAGCATAGAGCATAATTTAGAGTACCCTTAAGATATCTCATTAGTCTCGTTAAAGGCATTCCAATGCTTTTGACTAGGATTACTAGTGAAACGACTCAGCATGCCAACTGTAAAGGCTATGTCTGGTATTGTGTAAGTCATTGCATACATGAGACTACCAATCAGTTTGAAATAATCCAACTGATTCATACTAGCTCCTTCATTAGGGCTTAGTCTTTTAGTAGGGTCATATGGTGTCTCAGCCACTTTGCACTCACTGTATCCCCATTTAAAAAGTAGTTTCTCAATATAATGAGCTTGGCTAAGGGTGATGCCTTGCCCTCAAAAACTTACTTTTATTCCAAGAATGGTGTCTACTACATCAAGATTTGACATGTTAAAGGTTTTAGTTAATTTGCCTTTTACTTCATTTATAGTAGAAAGGTTTGTACCAAGTATCAACATGTCATCCACATACAAACAAATAATCGCAACCTTATTCGACACAGAACGGAAGTAAAGGCATTTATCAGAATAACTGGATTTAAATCCTAAGCTCTTTACAACTTTGTTGAATTTTTTATGCCACAATTTAGGTGCTTGTTTTAGACCATACAAAGATTTATTTAATTTATAAACTTTGTTCTCTAAACCTTTCATGACAAACCCTTCAGGTTGGTTCATGTAGATTTCTTTTGTTAGATCTCCATTCAAGAAAGTTGTCTTTACATCCATTTGATGTACAACATAGTGTTCAATAGATGTCAATGCAAGAAGAATTCTAATCGTAGTCAAATAACAGACCAGTGAGTATACATCAAAATAATCTATGCCATAGATTTGAGTATACCCTTTAGCTACTAAACGTGCTTTATACCGTGCTATTGATCCGTCAAAATTTAGTTTCTTCTTCAAAGTCTACTTACAACCTATAGTCTTAGCACCTTTTGGCAAATCGATTAGTTGTCAAGTTTGATTTTGTAATAGAGAACTCATTTCATCATCAATGGCTTCTGCCCATAACAAAGAGTCCCTAAATCTCATCTCTTCTTTATAAGTAGATGGATCGTCCTCTAAATGGTAAGTGATAAAATCCTCACCAAACATTTTGGGAACTCTCTCTCTTGTAGATACTCTTAAAGATAGTGATTCATTAATTTGAGGAGTGTCAGAGAAATTACGTGCA